>VXBQ01003698.1:2250-20817 GCA_013400175.1 Phainopepla nitens | reverse complement strand
GGCTCTGGCAGGGCAGCGATGCCCTCCCAGCCTGCACTGGGAAGGAAGGGAGGGAGGGAGGGAGGGAGGGAGGCAGGAGCAGCTGTACAGGCTGTGATAGAGGAGCTGGTCCCCACCTCAGTGTCCTGCTGGTCCCCACCCACTTCTGACCACCACTCTGCTAGATAGTTGTGGGGTCGGGAAGTGCCACAGCACCTGGGGACAGCAGCCACAGTGGCTTCACTGCTCTCTCAGGGGATGGGTGGCTTTGGCACAGCGCTACTTTTTGGTATTCGTGGTGGTGAGATCTCACCAGGGCTGAGCTGGGCTCCCTCTATCCCCTGGAGCTCTCCCTGCTTCAGATGCCATGAGGAAAATTCCCCAAATGGAGCCAGCATGGGAGAGGGCAGCACCCACTGCTAGTGCTGGATTGTCACCTTCCTGGGGGGTTGACTGTCACCCACCCAGCCTGGGCAGGGCTGCTGGCACCGTGGGGGCCCTGGGGGTGAGGCACAGGGACAGGGAGAGCCAGCCACAGGGACAGCTGTGGGCAGAGCAAAGGATGGGATAGGGCCCAGGAGGGTCACTGAGAGAGGGCAAGGAGCCCAGGGGAGGGGGGTCCTGGTTCTTTTCCTAAAACTCCCCATCCCAAGCCTCTGCTCCAAGTCCCAGGTGTTCACCCCAGGGCAGAGAACAGCAAGGCACCGGGACTGCAATGCCAGACAAGCTGCCACTCATAACTGGGGATGGGATTGGCCTGAGACAACACAAAGTTAATTAGAAAATAAATCCTCTCTCAGCTTTGGAATAAAAAGAGCAGCAGACAGGACATGCACCTTTCTGGCCCTACAAAATAAGGCACCAGTTACAAATGAAACTCGGATTGTCTTTGATATAAAAGGAATTCCCATGTGTCGAAGGCAGCTGATGTCTGAGTGCATAACAGGGAGTGATCTTCACTAGCTTTGGGTTGGCCAACCTCATTCCTTGGCCTCGGCGGCTTTCTGGAACAGAGGAAGCTGCAGGAGGGGGAGAGAGAAGCTGTTAGAGCTGCAGGAGGGGGAGGCAGGGCGCTGCCTGCACTCTGTGGTGGTTAGGGCTGGGGAAGGAGAGGCTCCCTGGGAGGCTGAAAGCTTCCAGGCAAGTCCCTGTGCCCTAAGAGCAGCTGGCATTGCCAGCTGCCAGTGGCCAGCTCACCTTTGTGAGATCCACACCAGTGATGGCACGCACGGAGGCGGGGACCTCAGCCAGCAGACGGTTCACATCGGACATGGTGCTGCCTTTCTCTCCACTGAGAATAATGATCTCATCCACTTTGGAGAGGGGAGCAGACACTTTGGCAGCGATCTGGGAAAGCAGGGTGAGCAGAGAGTCAGGGAACTGCTCAGTAGCTCACTGGGAAAGGTCCTACAGGGCCTCGCTGTGCCCCCAGGAGACCTGGCCCAGTCTGGCACCTCCCCCAGCCTACCTGGAAGCAGGGGAAAGCTGCCCCCTCCTCACCTCAGGCAGTGCATCCAGCACTAGAGCCAGCTGGGCAGCTTCTCCATACTTCTGGAGTGCTTCTGCTTTCAGCTTCAACCCCTCAGCCTCTGCCTTCCCGACGGCCTCGATCACGAACGCCTCGGCCTCTCCCATCTTGCGGATCTTTTCCGCCTCCGCCTGAGCGAGGAGGATTTGCTTCACCCTGGCAAGGGAAATGCAGCCCTGCAGCAGCCTGGAGCCCTGCAGAGAGCCCAGGGGCTGGGCTCAGGGCAGCACCGTGCTCCCAGCTGCCCAGCCCAGGGCAGGCCTCACTCACTTCTCGCCCTCGGCGATCTGCTGGATGCGATAGGCTTCGGCCTCGGCCGGCTGCTTCACGGTGGCCATCAGCTCCTTCTCCATCCTCAACACCTCCTTCTGCTCCACCTCGATCTGCTTCTTGCGCTCCACCACCTCGATTTCTATCTCCTCCTGACGGATCTTCTGCTGCTCCCGGGCGCTCTGGAGCTCGTAGGCCAGCTGGGCCTCTGCAGTCTGCACGTGGGGCAGAGGAGAAGAGGGGTCTGGGCCATGAACTCCTGTACGCAGGCGTAAGGACCCCAAAACCAGACACAACTCCTGCTATTGAAGCTTTTCCCAGTGGTGACATCCCAAACCTCAGTGCTGCTCTTCCCACAGCACTTAAGCCCAACCAGCTCCAGGTTCAACCCTCCCCATCCTTTCCTCTTCAAGTCCCACCGAATTGCTGCAAACAGGAGAGGAATCTGCTGCAAGGAGCTCACACTGACACACAGACCTGGGTTCTCCATCTCCAGCTCTCCTAACAGATGCAGGAGGAGGAAGCTGACAAGTCCCAGAGTCATCAACACCATCACAGACCCTCTGGGGAACAGCAGTGGGCTGTGGGATACTCTCACCTTAATGTTGACCTCCTCCGTGAAGGCAGCTTTCTGCAACTCAAAAGCCCGTTTGGATTCTGCTATTTTGGTATCTGCCATGAACTTGACATCCAGCATTTCTTTCTTGCACTCTGCCTCCTGTGGAGAGGGAACAGAGGACAAAGCTTCAGGCCATGCAGTTGGAGCAGAAGAGGCTGCTCCAGGGAAGCCCAGCACGTCTCTGGACTCACCCGAATGCCAGCATCCCGCTCGGCTTCTGCCACTCCAATGTCTGCATCCCTTTGGACAGCTGCAATCTGAGTCTTCCCCAGGGAGCTCAGGTAATCCACTTTATCATAGACATCCTGGGGAGGGGAGATAAGTCATAACCACTCCAAATGAGTGACTCCATCCTGCTCCCTTTCCCACTGAAGCTCAGTGCGGTCAGGCCAGGGTCAGAACGCGTCATGTCAGCTGCTCCAAACAAACAGGGAGGGCAGGGAGAAGAAGGCCATGCTGACATCTTCCCTCCCTCCCAGGAGGCTGGGTTATCAGCCAGCTCTCTCTCAGCCTGTTTACAGAGGCAGCTACCCGGGTGCTCTTGGCCCAGCTGCCTGGATACAGGACATGCTGTGGCGGCTGTCATGGAAACTCCTGCAGGGCTGGGACAGGCTGTCAGCCTGAGCCTTCCAGCTGCAGCAGGGGGTCAGGGCCAGGCTCTCTCCTGCTGCTCCTACAGCTCTGCCTAGAGTGCAGCACCCAACATCTGGGTGTACCTTGATGGTGAAACTCAGGATCTCGATCCCCATGCGACCCACGTCGGGAGCTGCCACCTCCCGCACCAGCTTGGCAAACTGGTCCCTGTCCTGGTAGATCTGCTCCACTGTCAGGGTGCCTGCAGAGGGGAGGAAGGTGAAGCACTTTATTTGGAACAGGTGACACACAAAAATGTGGGTCTAAGCTCAGCAACATCCTTGTTGTCCCTACTCTCCTCAGGCCTGGGCACAAGGGTGTAATCCTCTGCCACAGCAGTGGTAGCAACATCTCAGTCTCACGAGTGCAAGCACCACCCACACATGCTACCTGTGGCCCTTGGGGACACACACATCTCTCACTGCAGGCATCAAAAACTCATTTATCACGAGGCCCAGCCACGCACAGGGAGCTGCTGGAGGGGAGATGCCACCTCTGCAGGCGGCAGAGGAAGGTCCCGTGTGGCTGCAGGGTGGCAGTGATACTGCTGGGACCAGCCAGCTGGGGAGGGACAAAGCCACTCGAGTCACCCGCAGGGGATGAGCCCCTCATACCCAGGATGGAGCGCAGGTGTCCCTCCAGCGTCTGCAGGACCACGTTCTTCACATCCTGCATGTTCTTCCCCAAGAACTGCTCACAGGCCACAGCCAGGAGCTCCTTCTCGGTCATTATCTTCACCTAGAGACAGGAGACAGAGCCACAGGGACTGAAGGTGCCTGTCCAGGGGGTGCAGGCACCCAGCAGCAGCAGCAGTACCACCACCAGGCTGCCAGGCTCCCGTGCTACTGATGCTCCAAGGGACCACGCTGAGCTGTCACCGTGCTGAGCCAGGCCACTGGACCAGCCAGAGAGCCCCTGCTCTCTGTGCTGCTGCCCAAACCCTGACAGCAGCTCAGCGTGGAGGTGCTCAGCAGCAGGGACAGAGCCTAGCCCTACCAGTCCTGACTCACAGAAACCCTACAAAAACCCCTGAAATAGCAGTTCAGCCACTGCACCAACACCAGAGTCAGAAGAAAGCTGGGTATTAACCATCCCTGGCCAAAACCCATTTTTTTACCCTCCTCTTTCTCCTCTTTCACTAGAATTAATTTTTCTGACCCCAAAAAAGGCAGAGAATGAGAAAGAGTCTGACATGCCCAAGGAGCAGCCTGGGGACAGGGGTTCCATTCAGTGTTCCCTGGAAGGAGAGATGGGACAATAAGGCCACTGGTTTGTCCTGTCTGTAGCTGGGAGCTCCCAGACATCCTCTGCAATGACCCCGCTGTGTCATGGTCAGAACTTGGCTGTTCTGCTCCACACTCTCAGTCTGGTGACACTCCCCAGAGCTGGGACACAGCCACTCTAGCAATGTTTTCACCTCCCTTATGCCAGACCAGGGCATAAAAGTGCCCCAAGCCAGGGCCTTAGGATGGTCCTGCTGGTCACAGGGCTGCTTTTTAAAGGCAAAGTGAATTACAAATCCCTGTGGGGTGTGTCAGGCAGTGGAGATCTGTGCTCTACAGCACCCAGCCATGAGCAGCTGCAACCCACCGAAACAACAGCTCCTGGTGGCCCTGTCCAGTCTGAGGGCTCAGGCAAAGGCTGGGCACGGGGACATTCTGTGCCTGGCAGCACCAGAGAAGGAGCAGGTCCACAGCAGCCACACAGCTTTCTGGATCCTACAGCACCCTCTCATGGACACAGCTGGGCTGGGCAGTGCCTCCTGTCCCACAAGGAGCTGGTGGCATCCCGAGTTCCTGCCCCAGGGGCCTTGGCTGGACCTGGCTCAGAGATTTCCAAAGCACAGATGCTGCACAGGGGCCCTCTGAGGGTTCCAGAGGGACCACTGAGAGACTCACAGCCTACAGACCTCATCCTGGTACCTTCTAGCACTTTCAGCTGCAAAAGCAGCACAATTCTTTCCTGAGAGTCTTGTCTGACAGCCCACACACGCACAATGACCCCTCTGGAGCCAAACAGCAGCGCCTGGCCCAGGCACTGCCAGAGAGCAGGACAACTGGGACTGACTGTCATCTTCTAAGAGGACACGAGGTGGACCATGCTAGACAGAGTGAGCTGGCCAAAACTCACCTGCCACAAGCCTGCCCCTCGTAAGGTGAAGAAACACCAAGCCAGGCTGAGCCTGTTTCCTACTGCTGCTTCCCAGACTGGATCTCCCAGTCAAAATGTCAAACAACCTCAGGCAAGCGTGGCAATCCTCTTCTGCATTGTCCCCAAAGCCTCTTGGGATCCTTTTGGGGCCAATTCCACAGTGGTTTCTTGTCCCTACACCCCAGGCCAGCAGTGTGCTCTTCCCACACAAGAGGGAGTTGGGAGAGCTGCTCTGGAGCTGCACTCAGGAGTGTGAGCCCTGCACGAGGCTCCTCTCACAGCAAACAGGAGATTTTTGCAAGTACCAAAAGCAATTAGACTCAGCAGCCACATTTATGGTGAGCATCTGCCAGCAATTCCACCTCTCCAAACAATTCCCACCCTCGGGAGCTGCGGGGAGGACAGAGCACGGGGCAGGATGTTCATTAGGAGAATCCCTGCAGTACTCAGGAACAAGGAATGGTTCAGCCTCTGGATAAAGCCAGCCAGCCTCCACTGGTGAGCCCTGGCCAGCCCACGGGAGCCTGGCTCTGCACAGAATACAGATCCCAACCTCCAAAGCAAAGGCTGCACAAAAGAAACCAGAGTTGAGCAATTTGTGCTCAGCGTGTTCTGCAGGGTTTCAGGCAGGGCACTGCGACACTCAAATGTCATTCCCATCAGAGGGAGAGCCCTGGGCTGGCAGGGAACCAGAGAGCCTCCATCCAGCACTGCTGTGTGCAGGATTGATGTGTGCACCCTGCTCCAGCTGCCCTCGCAGTGAGGGGTGAGCACACACAATCCAATTAGCTGGAGGCTCAGGAAAATGCTGCAGGAGGATACAGAGCCCAGCGTGGCCTAAGGCAGCAGCAGCCCAGCACATCCCAGCACCCAGCCAACATGGGAAGGAGGCTACTGGTGAGTGCTCATTACATCCCTCCTCAAGAAAAGAACAGCATCCTTATGCACATTAAGTACTTCTATCACTGCAGCAAACACTTCAAAAGCTGTTTCTCTAGGAATAATTTGTTTGGGGGTTCTTTGCCCTTTTGTTTGTTCCACCCCTTAACAGAAAAACATTTGCCTCAAAAAGTAAGTACTTCTGCAGAATTAAGGTAGCCTCTGCCATGCACATCCCCAACAGCCTTGAGGCTGCTTTCTGGGTGGCAATTCCTTGGATCCCAGCTTTAAAATTAACTGTCAGTGGAAAAAATGAACAGTGAGAAGAGAGAGTAACATGAATGAGATGAACTGGGGTCTGTATTTTTAAATCAAGGCACCTGGTGAGCCAGCCCTCTGCTACCAGACCATTTTGCACATAGGATTTCCCAAAACTAGGACAAAAGGGAATGCTGGCTTCAGAGAAACACCACATACAGAAGAAAAAGCCTACAGATTTAGGAAAAGAGTGTGAAGGGACACATGGGTGCACACATTTTTGCCAGCCATGCAAAGACCACTGGGGTTATGTGACCCCTTAGCAGCTAAATGGATACAAAGAACTGGAAACAAAGTGAAAGATGGACATAAAGTACTGAAGAATAGAAACCAAGGGTGCTGGGTTCATGAGGGATTTTGGTCACATCACTGCATCACTCAGCAGCTCCCTTTGGCTCCAGAACTCCCCACAGGGAATGTGGCAGCCACTTGTCCTGTGACAACACACCTGGCCATGCCTCAGACACACAGTGACCACAGCCCTGAGAGCCACTCTTGGTTTGTACACCCAACTGCAGAATGAGCTGTCAGGAGCAATTTTCAATCACAGCATCCAGCTGCCTATTTGAGAAGCCAAATTCCCTCAGAAACGAACATTTTTCCCCCCCCAGCATCCTCCCCAGGGCAGGACCTGGCCCCAAGGACAGACTGTACCAGGACAGCAGACCTCAGACTCCAGGGAGTGCAGGGTTTTGGTGTGCTGCCACAAGTAGCAAAAGCAGGTTCTTACATTTGAAGAAAGCTGTAGAGAATCAAAATTCAATTCCAGCCAAAAATTTTACACGCCAGTTTTAGTGCCTGGAGGGACTGAGTTCTTTTTTTTTAAGCTTTAACTCACCATGAAGAATTACAAGGCCCACGTGCTAACAATAACAATCCAAAGGAATATAATACTCAGGATTATACTATCCTGATACCATCTCAGGAGATTATGGGTCAGTCCTGTGGGGTCACACACAGCTCCAAGGGCACCAC
This sequence comes from Phainopepla nitens, assembly GCA_013400175.1. Classification (NCBI taxonomy): domain Eukaryota; kingdom Metazoa; phylum Chordata; class Aves; order Passeriformes; family Bombycillidae; genus Phainopepla; species Phainopepla nitens. Next base: position 13,465 of record VXBQ01003698.1, on the reverse strand, counting down.
AGCACATCAGCATTCCACAAACACATCAAGTCACCCCCACACACCTCATTTGCCACACGGACAAATGAGACACCAGAAAAAAAAAAAAATAGTTTGGAGAGAGAAAGAGAAATCACAACCCCCTCCACCACATGGAACCTGCTGGAGCGTGTTTGTACCAACAAGGACAATGTGGTTTGGTACAAAGATTTATTCCAGAGCAGTTAGCTGGCTTCTCTCCCTGGACAACAGCAACCTCTTAAGAGGGAAAACCAGATGTAAGTTAGAGACATGCATTCCTGAAATGTTTTGGAGTTACTGTACCTGTGCCACACCTGTGACAGTTATAGCTACCCCCTCCGCCGTCTCTACGTCCTCACACCTGGGCTGTAACGTCATTATCTCTAGGGAAATCCTGCCAAAAAACGTAAAATATTTGCACGTTTCCAGGTTACACACACTCAGCTCTTCCCTTTGCATCTCCTGCCCCGGGCTGCCTGCTGCACTCATCACAGGTAATGCGAGGCAGGCACAGAATGCAGCCAAGGGACCACATCTGTGACTGGAGACAGACAGGGCATAGTGGCCAAGAAATAAATTTTCAGATAATGCTTAAAGGTCATTTACCAGCAAAGGCTGGAATCCAGACTGGAAATTATCCCGTGGCCCTTTCCCTCCTGCTGGGTTAGTGAGGAGGCAGAAGCTGCAGCGTTGGGACCCCAAAGGGCCAACTGTGCCCCGCTGCCCAGTGCCATGGCAGCACGGGATGGTGTCACTGCTTTAAAAGCACAGCACAGACCTGGGATGCTCCCACCCACCTCACACGAGTGCTGGTGCTTGGCAGAGCCTGACACTGATGCTGAAGAAACAGCCCTGGGTTAGCCCCACCACAGCCCCACCCTCTGAACTGGTTCACCTCTCCCTCTATTTTTCCAGTGACCCAAAGGTGGAAATGAGTCTCCAGCTCTTTATGGCTACACCTGTAGAGTATCAGGCACCCAGGAACAGATCCTGAAGCTCCAGAGCTTTCTCAATGACCCCAGGTGGGCTCAAGGTACTTTGGTCAGTCCCAGCAATCTGCAGGTCACAGTTTGGTAAAACAAGGGACATCTTTGGCTGTGGCAGGTTCTGTTCCAGGAAGCCAAGTCTGGCTCCTGTGTCAGCCATAACGAGCTGGAAACACGTTGAGAGTCACAACAGGGAGCCAAGGGGCAGAGAGTTTGTGTCAGTGAACATCAGGTCAAACATCTGAACCATGAAGGGTCTGCCCTGGGCTGCTGTGTGCATGCTGAGTTGCTCCAGGATTGGCTGCAAGTGCTGAAACCTATCCCTGCAAGTTCATGCCTGCCTTGGCCACTGTCCTAATTAAACTGGCACGCAAACTGGGAGCTGATAAAACACATCCCACTGTCCAGGACGTGCACAGGCATTTTATTTCTTGCCATGCGTTCACAGCTTTAATCAGATATTGGAGGATTTCAGCCTTCTGAAGGCCTAATCTAGACTTGGAATTTAATTTCCAAACTGTGTTGCCTCTTAGTTCTGTTCATAGGGATATTAAGTCATTACTGGTTCATAATGTCAGTCCTGTGTGCTGCAACTCATCTGAGGTCTCTGTGCTGTATTTTCAAAGGTGACAACATCCAAAATGGGCAGTGTCTCCATGTGGAGGAAGAAGGGCTGAGTGGGAATCCATAGCCAACACTGCAGAGCCAGGCACAGTTGCAATTTTGAAATGGCACAAAACCTGCCTTCCCAACAGAATCCAACCTGGCCTGCCTGTGCCTCCACACAAAAGCAGATGCCCTTCTGCTCTCCCCCAAGCCCACAATGGAGACAGTGCTGGCAAGGAAAGGGTTACAGCAGGAGCAAATGTTAGGTACAGCAACACTTAATTTGGAATTTGCCAGGAATGTACCTGTCTGCATTACCTATTAAAAGCGGAGTGCCACAGGGCAAGTGCTGGAGAAGGGGAAGGAGAGTATGGAGATTTCAGCTGTCCTGTTAGAAAACCATTAGTTTTTATGTTATCCTGCTGCTGCTGCTGCTGCTCAGAACAGAGGGATAAACAGTTAGACAGTGTGTTAGGAAGCTGGAGGATCATTACCTGTGCAACCCCCGTTACGTACAGTGGGACCCCCTCCGACGTCTCAACATTCTCGCAGCGACAGAGGATGGTCAAAACCTCCAAAGACACTCTGAGCAGGGAGGAGCAAGGGTGGGACAGCAAACACACACAGCAGTTACCAGAGAGTAAGACGCTCCTTGCAAAGGACAGACGAGACTTTCAGGTTTCAGCTTTTCCCTGTCGAGTTTGCCTTTCTCCCACTGCCCGCTCCCAGGGCTCCACAATCAGCTCCCCTGGTCATGGGAGGGAGGTGACAGCATCCAGCAGTTTCTTTTAATGAGGGTAAACAGGCTGGGGGCTCGTCCCCACCCTGCACATGAAGCTGTGCCGTCCTGCTGTCAGCTGGAGTTCTCTGTTGAAGTAATCTTTGCACACAGAAAAATTCCTTTTGGTAATAATTTAGATGCTTCTATGTCAATATTTAAGAGAGGACAGATAAATGAAAACACCAGGGACCTGGCTACCCACCCCTGGCTAAGGCATTGAGGAGAGAAGCTGCTTCCAAGTGCTGTGCTGGGAAGCTGAATTAACACCATTTGGCTTCCCCAAAGGCATATTAGACCACGCTGTCTCTCTCACTGCTTTTATTTCTGACCCCTAAACAGGGAGAGCGTTTTTTTCCCCTTGTTTTTTCCCCAGTGCTCAAGGTTGCAGCAGGATAAGTGCCCAGCACCCTGCCAGTTCTAACTGTTCCTTTTGTTCCCAGGTTAATGCTACCTGGCGGGATGCCGCTGACAGCAACACAATTGCTCCTGTCTCTCTTGCTGGAAGCACTGGCAGTTCCAGAAAAAATGTCCTAATTTCAGAGAAGGAAATCTGTCTCACTCTCCATGTTAATGCAGTGGGCTCCATCTGGGGCACAGCTTATAGCATTTGAGAAAGGAAAATTAAGCCCCACATCCCACGGCAGGAACTGGTATGGATTTTAAAGTAGAGGATTTGTTTGGATGCTGGAATTCCTGTCAAGAGCCCCATTTGCTAAATAATGCCCAGACCTCTATCACATAACAGCTCCTTCCTGGCAATCCAGTTCTTGGCCGTGGATTCAGCCTATCCTTAACTAAATAAATCAGCCTCCCAAATGTATCTGATCCTCTGCACTGGGCAGGTCAAGGCCCTGCACTGTTCTTTGTGTTTCTCACAGAAGAAGTGGAGAAGCAAGAACCATTTGTTCAATTAACAGCTCTCCCAACAAGATATCTCACAAAAATATGAGAATGAAGTTTGTCTGGATCAAATGCAGCCCTTAAACACTGAGCCTGCAAGCTGGGCTTTTCCTTCCTCTCCCACCTCCCACCATGTGCAGAGTGAGGGCAGCCACATGCCCACTTGCTGGTAGCAACACAGGTACAGGGAAAAGAGATTGGAAGAGGCTGTAAGGGTTAACTGCAACCTCTGGGCCATCACTGAGTGTAAAACTCAAAAGTCACGTCTTTATCCTTTTCCCTGTTATTTTTTTACACAGCTGGAGGAAACCTGTATCAGTGAGCATGAGGGATGTAGTGGGAGGGAGCATTCCTACAGACCCTAGAGACAAAGAGCTGTATTAGCAGGACAGCAGCACTACCACAGCATGTCAGCTCAGAGACCAGACTGTAAGCAGCAGCAAGCAAAATCCACTGAGGAAAGGGAGAGAAAGGAAACCCTGTGGTTTTAAATGGGAACAGTCTGCTCCCAAGGTGACAGCAGTCAGCAGATCTTTACAAAGTGAGACTTGAGGAGCAGAGGGGGGCACTGGTGCACTGCAGGCCACAAACTGGTTTGTTACTGGGTGAGGGGTTGGGCCATCCAGGGCAGAGCTTGGCTCCTCTTGTGGACACAGAGGCTGTTTGAAAAGCACTCCAGCTGAAAGCATGTGATTTCTTTTTTTGTGTGTGTCTTTTGCACTGTGGCACCCAGCTGTCCCCATGCCAACAGCCAGCAAAGAACTCCTGATGCTCATCCTTGGTTTCATACCTAGTGCCTGATCCAGTGTTCCTAAAGATACTGCTGACAGCCCCACTGGGATGATTTTGCTAAATTCCTCCTCCAAAAGCCCACAGATAACAGGGGTCTCCTTACCTTTGGGTGTCAGTAATGCACCACCAAGCCCAGGCCCAGCCTCCATACACATACTGCTTCTCATCAGAGCCACAGCAGCCACCTGCAGGCACAGCAGAGAGCACAGAGACATCAGGATTACACACGTGCACGTGCTCTTGGACAGGGAATAACTTACAAGCATCTCTTCCTCCTCTCCATGGGCTTCACATGGCAGTTTTCCCAAGACAACCTCTTGTGGAATTGTCTTATAAAGTTAGAAAACAGTATCTGTGTAAGTCACTGTGACCAACAGTAACACACATAAAGGGACTGTATCTCAAATCAGGGCTTTATTTTAGTTTTGTTAAGCCCTTTTAGCAACTAGAATCAATATAAATATCTTCAACTGTGATGTTAACTGTTATGAAAAGCCACATAAGAAATCCACCTCCTTTCCCTCACATCACCATTAAATTGCCACAGAAGCTCTCAAGTCAGCATTGGAAGAGGGAAGAACCCTTGAGCTCCCAAAAAATACCTCCTAGTTCTGGTTTGTGCAAGTAGCACAGTGTCTGATGCTTTGATGGTCCATCTCAGAGTTGGATGTGCCCAAGATTGAGGCAGCCTCCAGAACTCTCCTGACACATTTAAGATTTGATCCTGGTGAAGCCAGAAGATGCTGTCTGGATTTTCATAACTTTGATTTAAGGAACAAGACGCCTGCTGACTTTCAGGAGAGCATCCTGCCAGTGATCAGCCATGGCTGGGATGGGAGAAACTCTGCAGCTCCCTGGCTTGGACCTGGGCTGGGAGTGCTGACTCTCAGGCAAATGGAGCCAGAATTGCCTCTCTCAGCTGCTCTCCATAATCACTGTTACTACAGCAGTGCCCCAGGGCCTCAGCAAGGGAGTGCTGTACAAACAGAGCAACAGACAGTTCCAGCCCTGCGGGAGAGATCTGTGCAGGCAAGACAGAGCCGGCACAGAGGAAGAGCAGGAACACAGAAAACAGAATGGCTCTGGGAGCTTTGGGCTGTGGGAGGGGAAAGGGAGAGGGATGAAGCCAGCAGACTGCAGCCCTTGCAAGAGAAATGATTTCAGTATTGTTTGCTACTACAGGTCAAAATGAAGAAGCAGAAGCAGCACACATCCAGGCCAGTGTGCCTGCAGGGCCCTCCGACCGCAGGAGGGGACTCTGTCCTCCTTGTTCTCCTCCTCTTCTTGCTCCTCCTCTTCCTCCAATCCCTCCAATCCTCCTCTTCCTCCAAGAAGATGGAAGTAGCCATCTTCTGCCTACTTCCAAACACTGTCTGCTTCCAGACACTGGCCACACAATCCCTGCTTTGCTGGCTTCCAAGCAGTGCCCCATCTACAGTTCTTCACCCTCGCATTTCAGTAAGAATGAAACGCAAACAGGAAAAGGCTTTACACACTTTTTCACATCTCCTGTGCTGCACAGCCTAGAGCAATATTCTTCTGTCACCTCTGAGGCAGCCTGTGGACAGCTTTTTCCTGTAGCTGGAAGGTTATTTCAGCCAGGCAAGCGTTACAGAAGCTGGTGATACAACATCCTGCAGTAACCACAATGCCTTTAACATTTCTTGGAGGGCGTCAGCCCGGTTAGCTCAGCCTTTCAGCCAGGCCCTTGTTTTCCAAGAACAGGAAGGGAGGTGTTCCTGGCACTCAGGAAAAGCAGCACCACATGGAAAGGTATTTTATTTCCCAGGGTGTATGCGGTCTTCACCAAACCTCTGTTATTTTTTTTTCTTAATAATATCCTGAGAAAGCTCTGCACCCTAAACCCACCACGGTTACAGGAAAGTGCCTCTCCACACACATGTTCCTCTTCTTCTGTAGGAAATGCAAGGAAATACCTTATTTAGTACCACACACAAAACAAGCTCCACATTTGCTTCCCAGTGCTACACAACACAGCTGCAGAGCACGGTCTACTGAGCTAGATTATACATCAAAAACTGTTCAAAGCCTAAAAAAGCCAGGGAAAACGAACACATTAAGGAGGAGTGGGATGCCAGCCAGTTGCTCTCACACATGCTGGACGTCTGAGCGCAGCAGAGCTCCGTCCTGGTAAGGCTGAGGAGCTGAGGGCTCATTTTCCACGGCCGGCCTCTTTCTCAATTCTCAGGCAGCAAGCGAAAAAGGAACCAACAAAGCAAAATCCTTGCAAGGCTAAAGAATAAACCCTCTTGCACAATGAGATTTGGCAGAGAAATTGCCTTTTCCAGCTATAATACGCCCACTGTTCCAGCAGACTGGGTCTCACAGTCGCTTCCACAAACATCCACCGTGCCTCTTCCGGGGCAGTGTGCGGGGCCACAAACGGAGGATTCATAGCCAGGGAGCTGCCAGCCAGCTTGGCTTCTTCCCAGTGAAGGGGTCCCATGTTCAAGCAAGAATTCCCAGAGCCAGGAGAAAGCACGTTGTCTGTTTGTTTGCGGTTTTTTTTTTTTTATTATGAAATAAGATTAATCGCTTGGGAGTTGGTAGATAAAAGGAGCTCTCAGCAGATGCAGGAAGTGAGCAAGGAAGAACTCAACAGTTTTGGGGACACAGGGTTCAAAACATCAAAGCTGGGATGATCTGAACAAGCTCTGTGTTGTTTGCTCTCCCAGGTAACTCGGGCACTGAGTTACCTCTGTGGCAGGAAGTGGTGAGCGGTCCAAAATCAGGTCATGGTAAACAGGCTGCTGAGTGCAGACAGACCAGGAAAAAGCTGATAATTGAAAACAGTTACTGACAAAAGATAATGCAGAGATAGAGGAAGGCAAAAGCACACATAAAGAAAATCCCATCCTAAAGCAGGGCCCAGGCTAAAGTCAGTGTCTGGTTCTTAGGCCTCGCTGTGTGTATAAATTAGGCTTTATTCACACACAGAAATGGTACAAGGTTAACAAAAAGTAATTTAAAAAGATGCAGGGTTCTGAGTTGAATCCATAAAAGCCTCTGATGGTCACTGCAGCAGATGAAAGCAGATTACACTGGCTATCTTGTTCTGGATGTAATCCATATGAAAATGACTTAATGAGCAACAATGCTAGAGAGTGTGTTTAAAAACACATTTAATAACTCATCTCATAAACAGCAACTCAGAGAAGACAAACAACAATGAAGCTACACAACAAAATCACTGAGATACCACCCCAAAGTTCCTTTTGGAAACCAAAAGGAGAGGTGTGAGGCTATTGCCCACCTCCTCCTAACAGGCTTTCCAAAGAGTAGTTTGCAAGTCTTGGAGATTTATCAAGCACATGGCAAGGGAAACCTTGAGCCCCACCAGGTTCAAAAGGTGAAGAAGCCCCTCCTGAGAAGGAAAGATCCCAGATCAGCTGTGTAAGGGTCCTTTTGAGCACCCATGATTTGAGACCAGCTGCAGTGCTGCACCCTCAGCAACCCCTGAGCATCACAAGCAGTGAGAAACCAACCATGGGTTTGTCCTTTGGGCTTGCCAAAACGACAAACCTAAATCTGCAGGAGCACTCAGTTAAACCTGGACGATCATTGCTGCCACTGCAAGCTTCCTGCACGGCTTGCCTGGTGCAAGAGGTGGAATGCTCCAACCACAACCCTGGAAAACAGTTTGAACTGAATAAACTGTGTGAACACAGGGCAAAACCCCATGAGACCCAGCTGAAGCTGCCTGCTCCTTCCCACAGACTCCTATTTCTGAGGCTGGAGAACTGGAATTACACATCAGTGTGAGGGTTCAGGTGGCTCTTGCTGGCCACCACGACCACAGGACATGGCCTGGACCTTCTTGTTCCATTTTCATGCAATAAACTCTTCTCACCTAAATGTAACTTCTACATTTCTCCTTCCTGATCTGCACTGGATTTTGTTCAGCCCATTGGGTCAATCTCCAGAGCTGGTTTTGATCCTGATCCAGCTCTTCAAAGCTCTCAAACCCATTCCCAGCTCAGTCTGCTAATTCAATAAGCACATTCTCGATTCCATTATCCAAGCCAAAACAAGGAACTTACTTGATAAATTCTTTCAGCTGAACACTGAGCTACTGTCAAGGTCCCTGGCAATGGTCTTACAGGCAGTTTCATATTAATTTCATAATATCTGAGAAACCAGTTCCTTCTTGCACTGTGAACTGTAGGTCTCTTGCAGGAAGGGCTTCAAGAGCCTCAAGAAATCCTTACTTCAGGCTTTCAGCTTTGAAGAGTAACATGAAAATAGCACATGAGCAGTTCTTGAAGGGGTAAGAGGGATGCAGTAACAGGATGGAAGAGCTTAGAGCAGCCCTGGAAGGGTTACACACCCCTGACTGCTGGCATGCAGCAGCAAATTCCCCCACAAAACTAGAATTAGCTGCTAGATCTTCTTTTACTTTGACAGACATCAGGGAGCCCCAAAGGGTGTTGCACCAAAGTAAAATTCAAGAAACTGGACTGGAATGTATTTCTCAAGCTGATTTCTGTTCACCTGAGGGGGAATCAGATCAGCTGAACATGGCAAGTACCTCTACTTGTCTTCTAGGTGTTACAAGCAACATATTTGTTTCAGTAGTCTCCTAGGAAATAAAGTTGGGTTGGATGGGTTGCACTCCCTGATTTTTTTCCTCCTTTCAGTCCCTAAACTTTTTTTTTTGCTGAAGTAGCAACACAAGAACAGGGAGAGCTGTGCCCACCTCCCCTGTCACCTGGACCCTGTATGTTCAGGTGCTCCTCTCAGAGCTTCTCTGCTGCAGCCCTTGCCAGCCAGAAGGAAAATGCTTCATCTGTAGAGATTTGGGCACCACTGTTTGGGAACTGTTAGATGAACATGGCCACTATAAATGCAGATTTCCTTCTTGTGACACTGTGGAAACATTATAGAGCTGTATTTCAAAATCAGCAGATTGACCCTTAGCCACAAAAGCTGCATTTCACCAGACTGCAACCCAAAGCCAGCATTTCACAGCCTGTCTGGCTGGTGGGAGCAGTCAGATCTCAGGATGAACTTTGTGTACAGCTCCAGCTGTGCCCAGAGCAGGCTCAGGGATGTGCCAGCCTCCTGCCACAGCTCTCACACCTTGCACCAGAAAAGTCAGACCCACAATCTGGGGACACTCAAGGCTCTGTGGGGTATCCTCACCAATCCTGGGCTGCACAATTCACCCATGCATCGACCAGCAGTGCAGGTTCTTAGAAGGAGGTGGATGCTGCCCAGCAGGGGAAGGATGGCAGTGCCAGCAGAGAGCTGAGCTGTGCCTGGGAAGCAGCTTCCCAAATAAGGCCACAAAGCTCCACATTCCCAAGGCACAGCTGGCTGCTTCTCCAGCACTGGAGGAACTCGAGTGTCTCACAAGAAAGTGAAAAGAAAGAACAACCCTCCTCAGAAAAACCCACATGCCAGGGGAGGCCCAGGATTAAAGGCCAAGGGGCACAGGCTGAGGAAAGAAAATAAAGAAAAACCCTCCCACAAAGTGAAGTCTTTAAAATAACTACCACATGACAATTCAAGACTGCAAGCCAAAAGCCTGCCTCTAATAACATTTGGTTTATTTCAATTAATTTAACTAGAATTTATTTAGCATTATTTTGGCTTATTGGTAATTATTATTAGTTACTCCTTCCTCTCCTCTCTCTTCCTAAATCCAACTTATCACCCAAATTAACGCTGGCCCACGAGGTCCTCCCTGCTTTTCCCTGGAGGCACATGGTTTAAGTTCCTGGAATTTCAACAGCTTGTGGCTACACCCTCTCACTAATGCCCTGGCAGTGCTCTGCACATGGGCACAGAGGAGCTGCAGGGCCCTGCAGAGCTCCCAGCCCGTGCCCTCAGCAAGTATCTGCAGGCTACCCTGGGCAGCAGCTGAGGAAAACCAGTCTGGGGGCAGCTCAAACCCCATCCCAAGTGGCAGAACCCGGGGTGATCTCTGCTCCCTTCCCAAAACTCAGCTGCACTTGGAGGAGCGTCCTGGGCTCCTGGCTGTGGAAAAGCACCACGCCTGGAAATGCAAGCAGATGCCACAAATTCCTGCTGGCTCATCCTGGAAGCTGTGCTTTGTAAACTCCAGGGCTGAGCAGAAGCAAACCCAAGCTTTGGGACTAAAGGGCATCCCAGCACACCTGGAGCACAGCTTCCCAATCTTCCCATGAATGTGGCATCTCACCAAGCAGTGCCAGTTTTGGCAAGGGTCCCTTTGGAGGGAAGCACAGCATCAGCTCTGGATCCCACTGGGAGCTGCAGGCCAGGAAAACTGCAAGGAATACTGCTGCTCTGGGTGGGGTTTGTAACTCCTTAGAAGCCACCACCAGAGTGGGCATATTTGTTTCCAGAACTGCAGCCTGCTCCTGGCATCTCCTCAGGAATTCCCAAAACAAGTCTGTCATCCAAGAGAGATGAACTGATAGCAGCACAGCCACAGCCTGCTGGAGGCTTTGGCTCCAAAACCACAATAACATAGTTGCAAGCGTGGCAGAGCTGTGACTCGAGGCACATCCTCGATGTTCACATGCATTTGCTACCCGTGCTCATTACCTTGCAGCTGGCCTCAGTCTGCCACAGAGCGAAGCTCCCAGCCCTCGCATCACCTAACAATAATTAATTCACCTAATAACGAATCAATAATAATCCTGTCTGCACAAAGCCTGGTCCGTGCCAAAGTGCAGCCCGGAGCTCCAGCAGCACTGAAGCAGCTACAGGCTGAATCAGACACGGGGGATTTCACTGCTGCTTTGTTTAACGCCAGCCTCAGCTGGGGTATTCCACACGTGCAATGGGTGTCACCTGCAGAGCCAGCAGCACTGAGAGAGCAGGTGATGTGCTGGTGAGGGAGCTGCAGCAGGATGTGATGGACGAAGAGGGACAAGCCTGCAGCGCTCTGCCCCAGGGGGACGCTCGCAGCCAGCTCCCCTTCGCTGCCAAATCCAGCCGGGAACAGCTTCCCGGCAATCCCAGCCCAAGCCTGCCGGCGGGGGCACAGAGCTTTGCTGCTGCCACTGCCTGACATCACCTGCAATCAGCAGCATCGCGGGTGCAGCTGCCGCCGCCGGACCCCAGCCCGGAGCCTCAGTCCCACGACAGCATCTCCCTTATCCCGTCTATTCCCAAACCGCTGCGGGCTGTGACAGGAACC
>VXBQ01003694.1:87202-181817 GCA_013400175.1 Phainopepla nitens | reverse complement strand
GTCTGTGTGTCTGTCTGTGTCTCCTCTGCCCTCTGGGGATGCCGTGGCTGGTGGGCTGTGCTCTGCAAGCCCTGTGCTGTGCACTAACACCCCCTTCTTTGCCATTTTCCAGCTTTATCAGCAATGAGAAGTAGCAGCAGCCCTTAGCAATGGGTGATGTTTTAGCATACGAAGCTGAGTTACTTGGACTAGTGAAAGAGGTTGGTTTTCTCTCTTTATTTCTTTCTGGGTTTTTCTCTTTTGTTGTTGTTGTTGAAATGATTCTTGCAAGGCAAGGTTTCTATGTTTGCATTCAGAACCAAGCATTGTAACCGAGGTCTAAATTCTGGAGTTATTTATCTGGCTAAGTGTTGCTACACTCTGAAATCATGCTGGCTGCTGTCATGCTCTGTTGGTTCAAAAGGCTCAATGTCCATTAAATGCCGGCAGTAAATTTTCTTCTTTGGTTGAATGAAATTACTGGCTAAACCAAGAGGCATCATTCTTTCAGAGTGGGTGTACTCAGTTGTCTCTAGGATGCAGGAGGAAATTTAGAGACAGTATTTTCCTACCAAAAGGTATCAGTTCTTGGTTTTTCACTTTGCAGTCTTTGGCATTTATGGACCATCCTGCAGAGAAACTTTGGCATTTCATGGGTCATTCATTGAAGCATTAATCACCTAAAAAAAGGATTGATCATTTATTGAAGCATTAATCATCTAACAAATGTTGTACCTCTATGTTTTTATCTCGCAGTATTTGGATTTTGCTGGATTTCAAGAAACAGTGAAAGTACTTAAGAAGGAATGTAAGATAAAAGGGAAGCCACTACCTAAACCAGCAGATGTTTCTTCAGAAGATTCATTGCCTGTTCAGGTAATGCTTCATTTACACTTACTGTGAGTAATAATGAAAACAGAGGCCACTAGCCACCCTGTGAGTTATTACAACAGTGAACTGTCTGAACAGATTCTTGATTATTTGAAGAAATTTCTTGGAAGTCTTTTTCCAGCACAGGTACCTTCAAGTTTGGGGTTGGGGTTATTTTCTTTTTCAGAACTGCAGTAATTTTGAACTCAAGGCACTAGTTTTGATTTACACTACTTTAAGTTTTTACTGATATGCTTGAGAATTTGGGCTTTGCTTTTTGTATTGATGGTTGATTCAGACTTCCAAAGATACTAAAGATACATGAAGAGAGAATGTTTGGGTGGTCATTGAATGGTGGGACATTTTTGAATAAAACTTTTAATTGGAAGTGTTCAGATGGCACTAGAATGCTTCATTCATTAACCTACTGCTGAGAAAATGTGGCTCTTCTGTGTTTGGCTTTTCACTTGATACGTTTCCCTTTCACAGGAAGGAATGCTTACAGCATTTGAAGATGGTGATCAGAAAGTTTTCTTCCAGCTCTGGGAGGAGCATATTTTGTCTTCAGTCCATGACAGTGATCCAGTTGCTCAGAACCTGGAGTTCTATCTCCACATTTACTTTGCCACCTTCCTCTTGAAACAAACTATGGGGCAGCCTGTAAGTTTAGTTCACAATTCAAACCTCAGATTGCTGTTGTTTGTTTTACTTCATTTATTTGTCTTTAGCCTGAATGCGGATGGGATATTTTCTAAGAATCATTCCAACAATATGTGTCCAGTTTTGGCCACAGTCTGCATTTTAGTTCAGCCAGATCCTTTGTATTGTGGAGTACAGAGATGGAAGCTGGAGCTGTCCTTATCCCAAAGTTCCTGAAGTATTTCAACTGGGAAAATACAAAAATGGCAATACTTTCACACTTGTAATTATAGATCATCGCAGATTCTTACAACACTTATGTTGCACTGAGTTTGGACTGAAGCTGTGAGTTGAAATATATTAATTTCTGATTAAATGGGAAAGCTCAGTTTTGACCAGCTTGATATATCATGCTGAGAAATAGATGTTATGAAATAGAATCTCTGTTACATGGGACTTTTATGATGAAGAGACATTTAAGTAGCCTGGACTTAGCCAGATCAGCCAGGGCTTAATAGCTCCTGGCCTTCACCTGTCAGCTGCTACAGGAGTATTTGGATGGCTGCAGTCTGTTTTCCAGCCTCTAAGGAGCTTTTGTTCTGTTCTGTGTGCCAGCCCCACTTCCACGGCTGTGCAAGGGGATTTTTTTTGTTTCTGCACTTACCACTGAAATAAAGCCTGTCTAAAGTAGGTGTTTTCTCTCTGCCCTGGGTGTAGAAATGGCATTTTTCTTTAAAAATCTAGCCTTAAGTGAACAGGAATAATTTACTTGCAAAAAGCAATTATCTGTCTCTTCTTTGTACCTGGATGGCAGAAACAGCAGCATTGGTTTACATTTTCCTTTATGACTGGTGAAAACATACAATATGTTCTCTAGTTAAATAAACACTGCTTTTCAGATAACAAATACTCTGGAATTTCAAACTTGGTATTCATATACTTGGGTCTCTTATTTGCCAGTTTTACAGTGCCTTCAGAGTGGTAGTCTTCTAAATGAAATCTGCTGCTTTATTTCCTAGGACAAAGCTGAACTTGAGGAAAGGATTTCTTATTTCAAGGCATACCTGGAAACAAAAGGAGCTGCACTGAGCCAGACTACAGAGTTTCTTCCCTTCTATGCTTTGCCTTTCGTTCCCAACCCCATGGTACATCCTTCATTTAAAGAACTTTTCCAGGTAAGTGTCTGTGTGGCACAGATGGTTTTATGATGGCTTACACTGAGCACTCTCTGCACACCATGTGGGTGGATGGTTAGGAGATGACTTCCAGAGCTATGGTTTGATGTTCCAAAGTATTGCTGGCAGTAGCTGTGGGGAAGGTGCAGCCACCATTTCACTTGCTGGTGGCCTGCTCCTGCAGTGCAAAACTGCACCTCAGCTTCTCTGTTGTGCTGGAAATGTCTGGTTGTGTGGCTGCACTTGGAGTGCATCAAGGAATTGCTTTCTTGCCTGTGAGTGTTTGTGTAAACAGCTCCTACGTACACATACCTACACAAGTTTGTTTGTAAAGCATGTATTGTGTTTTTTAGAATTATTTGCTCTGAATGTTTCCCTGACCATGTGGGCAGTTGGTGCTGGCCTGGCTGAGCAGCTGTGGGCAGCCACTCTGGTGCAAGGAGATGTCTTCAGCCTGCATTGCTGCCACTCTGCTTTTGATACCAAATCAAAGCTTAAGTGATACTTTGCCCTAGGGCTGACTTTGGATGTACCAGCTGATGAGGAGCTCCAGTTTAATACCAAAAAAAGGCATATCCTGCCATTTTCCTTCGGGACTAGCTATAAATAATGAGAAAGACTGGTTGATCTCAGAGATGGAATATGACTATTCTTTTTTAATTATACTTAACAGCATTTTTTTAATGCCTTATCTAAGACAAGATCCTCAGGTTTATTCTGAGTAACCCTATGTCCAAGCTCTTAGTCCACACTCACTCATATTTTCTTGTGGGAATTGTTCAACTCATTCCATGTTAATGTTGAAACACAGCTTGTTTTATGTTTGAGAAAGAGCAGCAGTGAGTCACTAGTTTACTAAGCAGAGTTCTAATGGCCTATATTTTTCTCAGGCATCTGATGCTTTATATAGCTGGAGTTCCTGTCAGTTTGTGTAATACATCTTGAAAAATCTTATGCACTCCTCTCTGCAGGAGACAAGGTTTCTTTGGTAACATACAGTATGCTGTGGTACGCCACTGTCTGGATACTGAGTTACTAAATGCAACAAGTAAATTCTGTACACTCTCCAGCATGGTGAAATAAGGGCAGATCTGAGCTGTGAGGACAGCTTGCAACATATATGTATACAGCAGTAAATTTAGGGAGCTCCTGCCGTTTGTTGGAAGA
Source organism: Phainopepla nitens (assembly GCA_013400175.1). Taxonomy (NCBI): domain Eukaryota; kingdom Metazoa; phylum Chordata; class Aves; order Passeriformes; family Bombycillidae; genus Phainopepla; species Phainopepla nitens. Next base: position 177,987 of record VXBQ01003694.1, on the reverse strand, counting down.
CAGAGCTTTTTTTTTTTTGTTGGCTGGCTTTTCCTTAAGCAGAAGCCAGCTTCACTGAAGGCTTGAAACAGAAGACATGAGTATTTGGTGGATTCCTAGGTGTAGTTTGACTTTTTTCCTTAACTGTTATTTTCTTGTGTGTGTGAGACACTACGTCAGGCAGAGGACAGCATTCCAGTGAATGCTGCTGGTCTGTTCTGCTGGTCTGTTTTTCCTGCAATGAGCTGTTTTTCCTCCAAATCCTTATTTTAGAAACTTTGTACCCACCAGTGTCATGTCATGACAATTGCAGTAGTTCTTGACGAAACTTAAAATTCCCAGATCGTGTTAGTAGCAAAGGGTGAGAACTGAGCAGTGCAAAATTATGGATTTTGTACTCTATTTAATACATGTGAAAGTAATTTTTTATCTTTTTCTCAACTTACCTGTCTTTTAAAGGTGCTTTTACTTTCGAGGCAGTTGTTGCATGTGCATAACAAGGCACCAACACTATGTGATAGTTTTGTGTTCTAAATAAAGCTTCATTGTGTTTCTAGAACTCTTGTCTAGGAATACTGAGCTCTCCTCTGACTTCTGTATGCTTTCATGGGGAGTGAGCAAACACATTCACTTCAGTACCAGTGAAGGGAAAATCTTTTCAATCCAGTGCTGGCTGCCTTGTTTACTAGTGGGAAGTTGCTGTGATCCAAGCAGTACTTTCTGCAGAGTGTTCATATTTGGTGAACAACTGTCATTATTTGTTTTTCTTTTCAAGGATTCTTGGGCATTGGATTTAAGGACAAGATTGGAAAAGTTCCTGTCTGTGACTCTCAAAGCCAGACAGACTCCTCGGCTTCTCACTATATTTGTATCCTTCTAAGAAAACACTTTGCAGATAATTAGAAATACTGTAAAGAGACACTATAATTTATTGCAAGAGTGTGCTGCTAAGATTTATTGCAGAATTGCAGTAACATTGCAGTTCAGTGTTTTTTATGATAGGAAGCATTGTTTATATTCCACATTCAAAAATAAACTTTTGAAAAAGTCATATAAAGACCATGTACAGATTCATATGAACCTACATGTTTATCATGTGATCATTTTTTTGTTTCCATGTATAAATACAGGATATCCAAAGGCACCAACCTGACCTGAGTTCTTTCTTAGCATTTCTAAAGCTGTTAGTTTTTTAAAATTAGCCATTTCATTGACTAGCTGTAAGTTTTCCAGAGCTTTTAGGGGTTCTAGAAATTATTTGGTCACTCATAGGTCAGCAAAATGTCTCAAGTCCCTAGGCAACATTGTGGGTTGTGCACTTATGAGATTTTTATGTATTTATTGTTGATTTATGTATTCTGTGGAGCATCAGGCACTGGCTGTTGGCTGGGACAGTAGGAATATCTGGCTTGGTTGAGTTTCCCATTCTGAGTCTCTGGAACAAACACTGAAAAGATGCACATTTTCCTGAACTGCTCTTACTTGTGCAACAGAAGGAGAGTGGACAGTGCAACAAAGGTAAATACTGGACTGTGGTAAGGATGTTCTGTAAAATAGTCAGGGGCTGTGAAAGTAGTGGGAGGTTCACCTGCAGGGATGGGGAAATCAGTGATGCATGGCAGAAAATCCTTGGAAATCCAGATCCCAGCTTTGGTGATAGCTATTGAGAGCTTTTTGAGCTCAGTAAGGTTCAAGCAGTCAATAAGTATCAATAAGTATGGACTAGAAATAGGATAGAGCCTAGTAGTGGGATTTGTATTAAACATCTATTCTGTCCTGAAGCATGGTAAAAACAAGTGGAGAACTCCATACAAAGTGCATACCAGCTCTCCTTTTCTAGTTTTGGTGAAAGTAAATTGCCTCAGATTCCTTCCCCTTGCTGCCAGGTTTTATGTCTCATTCACTTGTTCTGATGACTGTCTGATGATCTTAGACAAAGTTGATTTTTGTTCCTATTTACTCGTTTTGTTTAAATAGTACCTCCTAAAACAATGCATATTAGTATCTCCTGTATAAGAATGTGTTCATTTAAGTGTGACTGGCTGATGTGTTGCATTTTGAGGTAAGCTGCTTATACACACTTAAATGTATGTGTGTGACTTGGGGCCCTTTAGAAATAATAATTTCAGCACAGAATCCTGTTAGATGCTGGTAACACTTGAAATTTGGGCCTTTTAAAAACCAGTTCAGTAGATAGAACTTAGGTTTCCAACTACCTTGCATTCACTTTTTCACTTGACTTTCTGCATACACCTTCTAGTTAGGGATCTACATGAGACCAGTTGGATTCTTAAAATTACTTTTCCTCTTGAGTTATTTTAATCTGTAGGTTTACCCTAGGATTTACTTTTTGTAGATTGAATTAAGCAGAAAGTTAGTTCTCCCAGTGTGAGTTCCATGTATTTTCTTTGTTGTTTTGTGCTTTGTGTTATTGCATTAGACTTTCAGTGAATAATAGAAAAGTCATTTGGATTTTTATTTTCCAGGAAGTTACACTTTTTCCTGTGGAGGACTTCCCTGAAGGCAATAATCCCATGCTCTTATTAAAAAGTATTATTAAAAAGTAATAACTACACAATTGGACCTGGCTTATTTGGGACCTAAGCATTTTTAATTTGGACAGGTTCTGTGCTTAGTACAGGGATTGTCATGGAATTCAATTCTTGCAAGTCAGCCTTAATTTTCAGATCTGTTATGTGTCTTGGAGGTTGAGTCAGTTTGGATTTTTCATAAAGGTTGCTTGAGGACTGTCTCATATGAAGGTTTTGGATCCAAGAGGTTGTTTTTGCAGTATCCTGCTCACATCACATGGGATCCACAGCACTTACTCGCTGCTGGAGAATATTTACTTTATCAGTGAAGGGGAAATGCAAAGAAAATTAATAGGCAACACATGAATGAAGACCAGTAAGGCAGAGTCCTGAAAACAGCCTTTTGTAAATAGTTACCAGTCCTCAGTCTGACGTGCTGAAGTACTTCAGGTTTGGGTGGAGTGGTGTAAATGCTTTTGAGGGTGTCTTGGAGTGTTCAGTGTGTTTACCTTGCTTGATTTACCTGCTACAATCTGGCTTTTTACCCATTTGCTAAAAAATTTCATTCCTGTATGACTTCCAAAGCTATTGGTGTGGCAGTTGTGCTTAACTTACAGTTCTCCCATATGTTTTCAGTTTGTCTGGAAAGGAAAATATTGCAGAATGGTTGGCATCTTGCACAGAGAGCTTCAGACCTTCTTTGTGTCCTTTCTGCTAGCAGGAACTGAGGGAATGAAGTATTTGGAAGAGTGTTCAGCTGCTGTTCCCTTCACTGCCTCATTACAAGTCTGTGGATGAGTTCACAGACACTCTTCCACCATTTTGGGGAGGGGGAGGGTGGAGGAAGGGTGTCAGGCTCCTGCACTAGAGAAGGTGGAGTGTGAGCTACCCATCTGTGAAAATTTGCTGAAGTCTAAATGACTATTTATGTGGAAAAATGTCAGTTTAGAATATGGATAGTAATTTTTAAGCAAGAAGGAGATTCCTGCTTCTCCTGAGAGCAAGATTTGGTGTCCAACAGCAGCTCCCGAGACCTGCAGCTCCTCTGCTCGGAGCTCTGCTTCACTGTGTGCAGGAACTCCACTGGCTGGAGGCAGTGCTTCTGGACAAGTATGTGAATGTGGGCTGAGATTAGACAGAAAGAGACAGAGCAAGCACAAGTTCAGGATGCGTGTTTCAGGTGTAGGTGAGTTGTAAAGGAAAACAACCAATCTCTCACTTAGAGAGAAAAGGTTATCATGGAATTAAGTGTATATCTGTAACTCTTTGGCTGCTTGTAGGAACTGGAGTTAGAAGACTTGACAATTACACACATAAGAGAGCAGGCAAGAATTCTGGTAGAAACATGCAGTAGTTCAGATGATACCTAGTGCCAGCAGCTTCATTTGGCAGAGTCACAAGCTTTACTGTATCTTGTAACTTCCTACACCAGGAGGTTAGTCCTCTGTGCTGTATTTTTCCCTCTTTTCATCTACATATGAATAATGTTTCTGGTAGATGTTTGGTCCAGAGCTTTTTTTTAACTCCTCAGTAGGCTTATCATATGTGCCAGGCATTTGGCAGTGCTGGCAGTTGTGTCTGGGAAAGAGAGAAGCCACAGTGTTACTCTGATTCCTGTAATGGTGCAGTTTCATCACTGCTGCAAGGTGACATAAATGTCAGCTGAAATGCCTCTGAAAGGTACCATTTCCTTTTACCAAATTTGGACTGGGATGGTAATGATTTAACATTTTAAACAAGGAATTTAATACTAATTTTTACCTGAGCTGGTAGCACCCTGATTTGTCTAAATGAATGCTGTTATGGGCATATGGCAGGAATGCAAGGAGGGAATGGGGCAGCACTTCCAGCAGCTGTCTGAACTTGGAACAGCTGCTTGCCAGTGGTGAGAGCTTCCTGCCCTTTTGGCAGGAGAAGCTGTCATGAAAGATTTTCCCCTTTTCAGTAAATTACTTACGTGTGAGAAGATAGTGATACAAAAAAAAAATAAAAATTCCAAGACTTTGTGATTCCTCTCAGACACCCTTTTCTCAGTTTATTTTTGATAATCTCTAGATTTATCAGCCAAGGGGTAAAACTGGACCCTGTTTCTGAATTTCCAAGACTGGTGTTCCTGAGCTGCATTGAGTTTTGGTTGTGTAGTTTTTTCCTGCTGGCTGCAGTTGGAAGACATTTTCATCACTGGAAATTTTACCCGCTAGGCTGTGAAAAGTAAGCAAACTCTGAGAAGGTTTCTGCTTTGTGATTTGGTGCTTCCAACTTTCCTCTGAGTGAAAGTCATGCTCTAGATTAATCCATTGGAAATTTTTTAATTGAATGTATTGTGTCACAGCTAAGTAAAAATATATTCCCTTTTGCTCATCTAGGCAACAGAATAAAATGCTGGAGTAGCTAGTTTGGTGCACTGGTTGCTCTGAGAATTTTTATTAGTTTAGAAAAATGTTCTTGTTTTGAAACTGGCTCATATTAAGGCTATGGTAGCAGTTTAACAGTAATGGCTGTTAAAAACAAAAATCAAAACAAAATCAAAGTGGAATTGTTATCATCAAGACTGAATAATTTGCTTGTCTTTGGAAGTCACCTTAGCTCTTGATATTTAAGTTAATATCGATTGGAGTTGAGATTAGTTTAACAGTTTACAGAATTGTAAAAAGTGTAGCAGTTTCAGCAGGGTTTCTTCATGTTACTATTTTAGTGATGTTTTGTTTGCTAGTCTGGGGGTTTTTTAAGTGCATTTTGCTGGATTTGAACAGGATCTGTGGCTTGTCACAGCTTCGTTGTTATTTCACACTGGGTTTAGTTCCCTCCTAGGAAGTGCAAGAGAAATAGCGTTAGGGTGGCTTGATTTGCAGCCTGGTATGAGGTGCCAGTCACAAACCCTGCAGGTGCAGAATACTGTGGTTCCTGGATGGTTCTCAGAAAGCAGCTGTACTTGGGGGAAGGAGGCTGTGAGAGTAAAATAACTACCTTTTATTTCTCTTAACTTGTAGAAGTACAAAAATATACCTTCTTGTACTCCATGTTTTATTTTAACACTGTCAGTTAGCTGGTTATAGCCAGTCTACCAATGCACATCTTCTCTAGAAGATCCCATTAAAAAGATAACTTTGTTATATTTTCTGAAAGCAAAACTGGGCTGTTCTGCCACCTACTGCTTTAAATATCAGTGAGATAAACTGTGTCATGTTGGGCTGTTTAGAATGCTTTACTTTAAGCCAGAAAGATTTTAAATCTGTGAGAGGGAATCCTCTTTTGTCTGAAACTCCACAGTCAAGCTGATTCCCTCCCACTGTTTACCAAAATGTCCTATGGTAAATAGTGTGTCTGTTTGCAGATGGGCCCGATGCCACTTTCACAACACTAAAGCAGTACTGGCTTCTCAGCAAACTAATTTAAAACAATGTTCTAGCAAAAAACACAACATCAGCCGTAGCAATAGAATTATTGTGCCTCCCTTCATGGTTTTGTCTGGTCACAGAGATGTGTGCTGTGGAACACAGCTCCAGGTTCCCTGCCCAGTTCCATGCAGAACCCTGGCTTGGCTGGGTGTGAGACTGGGCTGGAGTACACAGATTCTGGTACTCAGTTTGCTTTTGTCTCTAAAGTAATTGAACCTGAAGGAACAAAATGTATAAGAAATGTAACTTTTTTATTATTCAGATAGAAATGAAAGACAAATTCAAGTTATTTTCGGAAAGTCAGGATATTAATAGTAAGCGAGATAGTTTACTATCAACCATTAAAGAATGGATTATCCTTTTCACAAACATATTCAGTGATGTTTACTGCTTTCTAATTGTGTTGCTACTGTAACTGTGAAGCAGTTGGTTCTTTGGACAATTAAGACTTAATAATTACTCGTTGGTGTTGCAATGAAATGGAATCTTGCTAGAGGCGTGAAATTATCCTTGTAGGTAAATTCCACACCTCAGAAATTGAGGTTGTCCCTTCAGAGCAGTGAAAATGCTTGTGGGTTCTTTTGTCCATTTGTTTGAATAGGTGATATTATTTCTTTTATTATTCTCTTGGCAGAAATGATGCAACATCTTCATCAGCAGTTAGTGAGGCGTGAGCACAGGTACATGACCAACCTGAAACGATTTCACAGATTGCAGATGGACTATCGTAATCTCCTTGGGGTCACTGCAGAGCTGGTGGATTCTTTGGAGGCCACAGTCACAGGCAAGATGGTAAGAGGTGACCCAGATGTGCACTTGCTTCCCCCCAGAAAACTGAGACCAAAGGGTGAATTGAGCTTTGTGGTTATGGGTATTTCTATTAGAGCTGTGGCTCTTTGCTAATGAAACAGCACTTTGGATGAGCAGTTCTCCCACTGCCCTGGTAAAAGAAGTGCAAAAAGTGGTTGAATTGTGTTGACTCAGAAATCTTGCGAGTATCTCAATTTTTTGAGATTTATCTTAATTTTTTTACTTTCCTCGCCATTTCACAAGACATTTCTGATCTCTTGTGAGAGTCTCCTTTTGAGCTTTGGCATCAGCAATGATTAGAGGGCATTTTGGTGATTACTGACTGCAGTCCAGCACATGAACAGTTGTTGTGTATTTTAAACTTCAGTCAGGTCTGTTTTAAATTCCACAGCAGTGGAAACAGCCTTCTTATCCAGAATTTTGGTGAGGAAAAGCTTTGCTCTCTGTTCTGCTCAACTGGACTTGTTAATTTCATTGATAAAAGGAACAGGGAGATAGGAGTAAATGAGTTATTCATCATGGGAAATGGACCACATGTAGAGGACTGGAGAAGGTACAACTTTCTTAGGAGTATTGTTTATATGAAGTTGATTGTCTTTTTCATGTGTTGTGCTGTCTCCTCTGGGAGCATAAGTTCTGTGTAACCTGAAGGCTATTCTTACAGCAGATGTTAGTGGCCTCTAGGTGCTTTTAAAGGAACTGTGAATTGTTAGCAGGGAAGAATTTGCCTTAAGGTGGATTATGCTTTAGAGCAGATTAAGGAAGGTATCTTCTCAACATTAAAATCACAGTCATTCATTTGCTGCCTCCCGTTTCACACCTCCGTGCTCTCCAGGCGATATCCAGTTACCCTCTGTGGTTGGGAACAGGACACTGTTCTCTTCTGTTGCGGATGTTGTTCCGTTTCCTTTGTGAGCCTTGTGCGGGGCACTCGTTTGGTGCTTCCCAAGTGTGTCCAGCTGAGGGTGCTCTTCTGTTATGGATCCTGTCATTGGATTCTGTCATTTCTGAATCCAGACTGGAGCTGGGTACTGAATAAAGTGATATTGAAGTTACAGTGTTCTGAATTTGAAGGAGGTCATTGTCCTGCTGAAGGTCTGGGAGTATCAGAAGTGTCCCCAGCTGCATTTCTATAATCTCAGTCCTCTCATCTCTCTTCTGGGGAAGGTACTAACTCTCCTGAAATTAGGCTGTTCTGTTGAGGTGAAGATTTCCCAAAACAAAAAAAAACTAAACCCACTGAGGTGTTTTGCATGGAAAAACAAAGTGCTGTACTGTGTAATTCATATTTATTTTCTCTACTGTACAAGACAGTTGTGTAAGTTCTGCTCTTTAGGTAAACAACACGTCAGCATTGCTTCAAGCTCAAAACTGCTTCATTTTTAAATTTGATTTTATTTTGAACCTTTTGATTCACAAAAATCTGTATGCATATAGAATTGTGACAAAATCTGGTTTTCTCCTAGACTCTCTGAAAGTGTTTAGCACTAGTCTTGTGAATAGCATAACAATTCCCAGATAAAGAGAATTTACAATTTTTAAAATTTCTGTACAGAATGATAGTTGCAGTATATACCTTGTGCTTGTGTCAGTGAGTCTCAGGTGTGTGATTTCTTACACTTTAAAAAAACCAAACAAAGCCTTTAATGTAGAAACATTTGTCTAGTAGAAAGGGTAAGTTTTATGTAATCCTATTCTCACTTTGTTTCCTAAATTTTAGATTTCACCAGAATATATTCAAAGTGTTTTTGCTTGCTTGTTCAGCAATCATTTGAAACAAACTGTAGCACACAACATTGACTTCACAAGGCCTGGAACTGTAAGTATAAATGTTTAGGATTTTTTGTAAAAAGAAAAAAACTCTAACTGTAAAAATAAAAAAGACAATACTACTTAAGCTACATATAGAACTATAAATGTTCTGTAATGGGAAAGACAAAACATAATGTGTTCAAGCTTGTATAAGAATATGGCAGTACTTTGTTTTGTTAATCTCAGATGCTGGTCAATGACCTGGTTGTGTAGTTATAGCTGTGTAAGTATGGTTAATTCTGTTATTGTGAGGGCAGTAAGATTTGTATTTGTTAAAATATAGATTTTAACAGATCTATATCTTATATGTTAAATAGATGTATTATTTAACAGATATCTATTATATTAGATAGATATATTAGGTTATATATCTATGCTAAATGCTAACAAAATGCTTTTAGAAGACCCCAAACCAAATTCTAAAACTAATATTCTGAGTTTGATGTAGTTTGATGGCACATCTTAGTCAGTTTAGTTTAGCTAAAAGAGTTTAGCTCAGCTCTGGACTCTTGCTCTGTTCCTTTCTGTTGTCAGTGATGCTCCTAAAACTCTGCAGAGAATTGGCTTAGCCAGCTGAAGGAGAAGCATCACACAGGATCATGAGAACAAATGTGGAAAAGAGGAGGAAGAGCCAGTTTTAGATGAGCAGTTAGCTGATAAACCTAAGCTACCTTACAGATTTATGAGATAATCTTTTAACATCCTATCTAAGAACTTTGATCTTATTGATAAGCAGCTCTGGATCCTTAGGGTTGGTTTTTGCCCACTTGACCATTCTCTGGTTTCTTTTCAGATGACAGCAGTACAGCTCACTCATTTATGTTTGCTCAATCTCTTCTGCCTGAGTGGGGAGAGAGCTTTGGGGTTATTTTTTAGCAGCATAACCAGCTTAGGATAGTTTCTAGTGTCTATGAAATTTTTCCTTTGAGATTTAAAATGACTTAATGTTAGTATAAGAGCTGTTCAGCAGTACAGCTTCTTTTAATACCTCGCTTGTTCAAGTTTTTCAAATAAGCATTAATCATGAAACTACATCAAAACGTTTTGCTAAGAAAGTATTGTGTGCCACTGTTTTACAAAGACAAGCTAAAATCAGGAACTGTGCTAATTGTTTTTGCTATGGCAGGCATTTATGTGTACTGAAGTTTGTAGCAGGAGAACTTACAGAAGCAGAAGAAAATAAAATTCCTGCTTCTTATTTTAACCAAGATTTTTAATAACAGTGATACCATGGGTACATTTTGTTCCTCTTGAAAATTTGCTTCAGAAAGATAAGGAGATAATACAAATGCTTCCTTTTCTTTCCTATGTGCCAGTATTTTCAGAGATAAGTGTTATTCCTCATTGCTCCTCAAGCTGTTTTAAATGCCCTCACTTTCCTGTTAATGGTCAGAACTCCTTTCTCTGACCTGCCATGAGTTTAGGAGGTGCACTCTTATGCAGCCTGCAAAATCTGCTATTTCAGGGTTTCAGGAAGGAACCAACATCTGTTTGTCTGCTACCTCAATATTAGGTGCTGTCTGCTGCTCCCCTTTCCTCAGATTTACATCATATCCATACCTTATGTCATCTGCCATCCCATAATGTCCCTCCTCCCACCCCGTCTTTCTTCTAACCAACAACTTTCAGTGGTCTTTCCTCTTTCCTTGCCAGTGACTTTTTGAGATAATGCTTTAGGTACCCCAGTAGTCTTCTGTATTTTTGCCATCTAATGTTGAGGTTGTGTGTGTTTCTCCTTCCCTGTACTGAGATCATCCATTGTGTACAGCCACATGCCCTCTTCTCTCTGTTCCTGCTCTCTGCTTGCATCAAGACTTCTCTTTTTCTCCTGTGCTTTCACAGTGCTCCACTTGGCCAGGATTTTGCTCGTTATTTCTGTTCTACTTGTCATACATTGATCCTTAGTCTCTTGAAGCCTTTTAGGAAAGGGGCAGAGGGAAGAGTGTCATCCTGATGCAAGATTCTGATTTCTGCTTCCCTAAAAGTGTCTCTAAAAGCATTTCTGCTCCAAAATCATCTTTGCAATTATACTTGTGGCACTATGGCCACTTTGACACAGTCTCCAGCTGTGCAGATAGATTAGAGAAAGAGGGTATGTTGGTGGTGATTTTTTTCCCTGCTGGAAGTACATTTTTGTCTCCCTTAACTAGGTTAACCTGAGTAAAGCTGTATTCTCCTGGCACAGTTGTGTCTATTTTTATACTTGGCTTTGCTAGCAGAACTATTTCTGTGTGGCTTTGTGGCTCATTTATCCACACTATTTGAGGTAGTTGCTGTGACAGCCAGGCTCTCTAGTGAAGGACCAGTCCAGTTATAGCCCTGAGACTGTTTAGATTAAGGGTTTCTAGACTGGTTTAGGTCACGCCTTGACTTTGAGGTTCTAATGTGGTTGAACTCTCATGTTGTTTCTATAAGCAGATCCACACAGGCTCTCTGAGGCATTAGGCAAGTTTTGGAGGGCTAATCACAGACTTTGCATATAGACATTAACTGCATCATAATCAGGTTTCCTCATCTTATCCCTTTGTCCCCTCTTGATTGATCCTATTTTCTTGTTTATTTGCCATGTAAAGAGTTCTGGTTTTATACATGAATAGCAAACATGTAGAAATACAAATAAATGTTAGAAGGAAAAACAGATATTGTGTTATGAAAAGAAAAATGAATCCCAGAATATTTCTGACCACTCCCTGGCTTTGTTGATGCAGGAAGCCAGATGAGATGAACTTAAAATTCTGACTGGTTGCCACTAGGCCACTCAGGCATGCCATTACTTTTTCTTCAAGGATTCAAGTACTTCATTGTTCTACACTCAGATGTTATTGTTCTACCCCTAAGTGGTTTCAGGTTTTTGCATAAGTTTTGGAATAAAGCTAGAGGCACCGTGACCCAGACTAAGTAGTAGCACAAGTTCACAGCATCTGTGCTGGATTTGAGTTGGAAGGTTCCTTCACTTTTTGCCCATAACTACTTAGAGGCACTAGAGTGTGGTCTTTCCAGCTGCTCCATTGCACAAACCTCCTTCTGCTGTAAGGGGTAGCCAGCTGCATAATTGCAGAAGGAAGAGACTAGCAGAGGGGCAGCTACTTTGTTCATCCTTACCTTACCATCATCTTATTCTGTAGGCAAGATAAGTGAGAGGCTTAAAAAACCAGTCATTGTCTAAAGAGTTTTATCAGGCATTAAATATGGTGGTTTGTTGGTTGTTGGGTTTTTTTTCCCCACTTCACCTTGTCTCTGGATGATCCTATCTCACTGACGTCACCAATGTCAGGACAAGACCCTGAAATAAATTGGTTCTGCTGGATCAATATCTCTAAACAAATGAGCAGAAAAAGAAGTCATTAGCAAGGAAATTACTTCTTTTTTTTGTTGTACTGCCATGCAGCCTTAAATTTCCACCACTGTTATTTAGGGTATGAGTGGACGTGCATTACATAGTTTGAAAGAGGAGGTGCTTGAGTTCACAGCCAGTTGTACTGATGGAACTCAGGACAATCCAGGTTTTGGGTCAGGTTCTGAGAGCACAAAATGCTAAAACTGCATCACTCTCCTAGAGCTGTACTTGAGCTTTAGAGTATATTTTATTATATCAGCTACACTGGTAGTTTTTAGTTATACTGGCAAAGAGGATTATATGAACCAAAATGAAGTATTGTTCAAGGAAGTTAAGGAGTATACCTTGGATTATATCCTTGTAGCATTATTTGCATGCAAAGTTGATTTTGTTCCCAGTACATTGTGCTCAACTTTCAGTGTTGGGGAAAGTCGTAGTGCGTAGTAGAAAGCTGTGAGGTCTCAGGCTTTGAAATGACAATAGAGGTGACCTGTATCGGTTGTTAATGTGCAAACATCAGCTTCCTGGCTTGCCCCCCACCATGGCTGAGGGCCTGTCCTTTCAAACTGGAGGAAATTTGTATCAGAAGAACAAATCCCAGAGGCAAGTCTTACTAAGCTGGCTTTAAGATCTGAGGCAATGACAGCCAAAAGAGTTTTCCGTTGTAATCATACCCCGAAATCTTTCTTAGCAAGGGCTTCTAGTGTCAGCTTTGTGTTCTCTGGTGAGCTGGTTTGGGTCTCATTCTTGTGCAGAACAACTCCATGTCTCTTGCCAGCTCTGTGACCTCCTGGGTCAGCTCATGAGCCTGATCTACAATCCATTAACAGGATGCATCTGCTGCGTGCAGTGGGCGAGAGGCCACGCTAGTGTTACAGCTGGGAGACATTTCCAAGGCCTCTCTAAACCCTGTTTCACCATAAGGTTTTTCTCTGAGCTGCAGTTGAATGTTATCGCCACCTTCCATCAAGTCATTTGACATGTGTGGTCCTGAATTGGGAGATAAGAAACCTGAGAGAATTGTCAGAGCAGAAGGTGTGGATTTAAGAATAGAAGGTTAGAGCAGCAGGTCTGACAAGCTGAGGAAACATTTATTTGAAGATTTAATCGATTCATGACTTTCTAGTGTTCCTTTTGATAGGGAACTGATGTGAGTAATGGTAAATTTGAAAAGTATAGTTTCAAATACAGTAATCTGTTACAGGACTATCACAGTTCCTTATATTTTTAGCACTCTTAAGATAAGTCAAGTTTTACTTTTTTTTAGAACCATTTTCCTTTTCTAGTCTTGATTCGTCTGGTGGATAAGAAACAGGGGTTGTAGTTTTTGATGCCTGCAATTTTCTGTTCAGTACACATCATGAAGCTAAGAGGATTCTGGCTTTTTATCCCAAACACAGTACATTCACACTTCATCAAAAGTAGCACAGGCTCAAATCTGAAACCCACAAACAGATTTTTTTGGATTGAAGTAAAGTGTACACCTTCCTGGAATATTTTGGGTTAGGGATAAGGTAATAAGGTTCTCTAAGTTTTGGATTAGAGGCAAACCAGGAAGTGCTTCTTCAGATGGGCAGTTTCTGTCAATAGTAGAGATGAGTGTTAACCACTGGAGAATCTTTCTGTGACCTGAAAGCTGTAAAGGTGTTTGCATGTACTGCACCTGTGTCATGGAATAGAATAAATGCCCATTAATTTTTTGCTGCTACTCAGTCTGATTATACTTACGTGTAGCTACAATTAGGTGAATTAATGTCTCTTGCGAGTTTTGGGTCTCTTTTGATACCACTCTTGAAACTCTGGAAAAGTAGTGGATGGGTTTTTTAAGTTCTGTCACTGGACAAAATTACCCGCTCCTCAGTAAAGTTAAACTGTCACTTACAAACTGTGAACAAGAAAGAATTTTTTTTTTTACTTTTGGAATAGCTGTAATGACTATTATGTGCTCCTATTTTTCTTGTACTCTGTGCTTTTTTCCTCAAACATGGTTTTTAGTGCACCTGTGCACTTGCCATCAAGCTGTAATAGTTGGTGGCAAGTATTCCATTTCTTACTTAGGAAATTTCTGCACCAGCAGACCAAATGAACCTAGGATCAGGGTAACAGAAGGTTTTTATTTTGGTTTTGTAATCACTCTCTAAGCCATTCAGAGTGGATTCACCAGGCATTATTATGCAGATGTTTGCTCTTTCACTTAAAAATAAAGTGCACATTGCAGCAAACAGCATTTACCCTAAGTGAGCTTTTCTTTGGATGACATAATTAGTTTTCTTGATCTCTGTTCATGGGATTATTTTTATATGTTCGCATTTATGTATGGAAAAGAAGAAACAAGCCTAGCTCTTCATCTAAGCAAGGAGAAGTTTGGGTTTTCCTGCTGATACAGTATATAATGCCCTTTTCACAAGTTGCTGCAAGGTTTTTTGCTTACCTGAGGTCTTTAAGGGTAAGGTGTTACCTTCAGTAGGGGTTTCCACAAACTTTTCTTGTTACTGTCCTCAAATCATAGAACAGCCCAGTTTGGAAGGGACTTTGAAAGGTTGTCTGGTCTGACCTTTTGTGATTTCCTTTAATGTTAAAACTTTAATGTCATCTTTTGTCTTGATGCCTACATCCATTTTTACTGGCTCAGGACATTCATGTGTTGAAATGTCTCTTATCATCATGCAATTTGTCTCCTGGTTTCTTTTGCTCACTTTTTGGTCTCTATCAGTGTCATCCTTTGTCTTAAATTTAATTTTAAATTGTCTTTGCCAGGAACTGTCTGTATGTATGTATAGCACCATGAAAGTTAAAGTAATCATTCACATTAGAGAATTCTGTATGTCATGGTAATAAAAAGAAGAATATCGGATTTTTAATAGTGGTTGAAGAATGAAAAGGACTTTATTTTATGCTCACAGTGAAGGGTGACAAGTTTCTTATGTCTTCTATGTAAGGCTGGATATGTCTGTTAAAGAGCAGCCTGCTAAATAGGGTGTTTATGTGCTTATTCATCTGTACAAATATGTCCTCTAAAGTAAGTACTGGCAGGTTTGCACAAAAAGATTGGAAGCAGAATAATTAATGTTGGTCTTATTTCATTGTGTTGAACTGTGTACTTTTGTTTTTAATTAAGACTGTTCTTTTTAGTTACAAAGCTGTTCTAAGTATTTCAGTCTAATTAGGGAGAACATGGCATATTTTGTACTAAACTACTCAAACCATGAATTAGCACCATTCTTTATTTTAGTAACTACATCCTAGGTTTCCCTCCAGAGACTTTCTTAGTTTATCCCTGGAACCTTTTGGGATGAAGAATAGATAACATTGCTGAAACACCTTAAATTGTCTCTCTCAGTCTTTATGTGCTGGTCAGAAACTCCAGTCAAAGCAAGTGTGGAGAATAGTGGCAGGTGCTTTCTCAGAAGCTGAGGTCTCCTGATGCAGGCCATGTTCAGGTCATCTCTCTTGGCTGCCTCAGTGGAGTGAGCAGTACAGGTCATATATTCCTGTAAATTTGGCAGTGCTTTGTGTGTAGCTGTTGGGACACTGATGGTGTGGAACAATGTTCAGACCAGGTGTGTTTGCTGGCTGTTGAGAGGAGAACTTCCAAAGATATCACAAGAAAGACACAGCAATTTCAATTCTAAGACATACAGGTCTGAGGATTGGGAGAATATGTTTATCCTTTTATTTTCAAAGCTAATAGTCTGTTAATTTTTAGCTAATTTCTATTGGTTGTATTTTTAGAGCTGTGCATTTCTCTGTGATTTATTTCTGTTAACTTATTTTTTTTAATCTTCTTTATTTTAATGTGTGTCTGTTTGCCTATAAAGGGATATTACTCTATGAGCCCTTGTGATGACGGATATGTAAGTGTCTATCTTTATTTCCTTTCACTTGCCTGCTCAGTCTGTCACAGTCTGTATTTCTCTTTATTTCACAACGTGCAGCAATTTTCCCTACATTTTAACTTGTTATAACATTAACTGTGTGGTTCATAAAGAACCAGAAGATGTGCAGGGCTAGGAAGTTCTGCATGGGGAATGTAATAGATGTTCTGGGTAACCTTGTGGCTTCATAATGCACATAACACAGCATGTCAGCATAAGAGCAGCTTTGTCCATAACTTTTACATGAAATGCAGCTTCTTATAGCATGCAGAAAGCAATTGTTTCTTCCATGGGATCATCTATATATAGTATACATTCTCTCTGACGTGTGCCAAAACCAGCTGACCCCACAACACCTTTGACAAAGCAAATAAACATTATTGCTCAAGATAATTCAGCAAGGTGAGTCATGCTCTTCAGTGGGGTGTTGTATTCTACATATTTGTATTTTTAATTTCTAAAGTCAAACTTCCTTTTGATAGTAAAGATTATGAAATCCTTTCACACAGGTAAAATGATCCTCTTTCACTGAAAACACAAAATTATATTCTCTACTGCCTGTGATTTCTGTAACCCAGATGGAAGTTTGTATTCTGGCAATAGTACAAGTACACCATACGTATCTAATTTTGCCCATAGTCAGTGCATTCTTTGTGAAGAAAGGAAATGAGTCTATTTCTAAGTAACGCAGTATGTAATCAATTCATAAAAGTTATTGACACCAATTCTGAAAAATGCCAGTCATTTAAAAATAATACATATTTATAATTTTATCGCTTTTTTAGGTAAAACAAATTTTGCCTTTCAAGAAAAGCTGCCTAAATTTCAAACATATGTATCACCTGGGATTAAAGTAAACTCTTGTGGGCATTCAACTTTCCACTTAAAACAACATTTTATATTGAGAAATAGTCATAGAAGTATTGAATGCAATGAACTACTCCTTACATACTTATTTTTATCTTGATGTAGAGAACACTACCCACAACCACCTGTGGTGAAAGATCACCTGTATCAATCAGCCTGTTCCCACTGCTGACATGAATGTTCATAATGGACACTTTTTGCTTGATGTTAAGCATTTTGTTCCTTCATATAATGCTCTGTCTTGAGATTGAGGAAGATTGATGACAGATGAGCAACTAAAAATCAAATTTTTGCTAAAGAAAACCTTTTTCCTTATACGGATTAGTATAAAGCATTAGTTAAATGTAACTTTATACAATGTAGAATGCAGAGTTGTCTCACTGTTTATGTATAGTATTTTATACTTCTTTTGACATTTGTGTTGTCATTACATTATCACACAGTATTGCTGTGTGACTTTTTAATGTACACATCAGATGTCTTAGAGAACCTTTTTTATATGGCAAGTGGGAAGTTTTCATAACAGCATATTACTAGTATAAGTAGGAAAAAAAAAATTAAAAACATTTGCAGATTTTATGAAATAATGCTTTGCATAGCCCCAGCAGACCTGCCAGGTTACACAAGCTCAGGGTCTAATCCCTCATAGGCTGCGTGGAGCAGTCTTCTTGTTATTAGTGTATAACAAATGAACTCAACATAGATTTGTGTGTTCTAATGATTTGTAGAAATCTGCTCAAATTTTGGTTTTACTCTTCACATATTCATCACATATCTTTGATTATTAATTCTGAATCTGCATTGAATTTGCACTGAATTCTTACAGCACACTTTCAGAGTGGGAACTGAGGACAGAATCTGACTTTCAGCTTGGCCTTCAGCATATTATGAATATATACATCAAACAGCCAAGGGGATATGGCTTGAATATAGGGCTGCAGTATCTGATAAAATCAGTTGTGGTTTTGGCTTGCACATGAAGTGCATCTGCTTTCTTTTATAAATACTGATTTATTTTTTTCCCTTTGAACTTCTTTGGTTTATTCCATGCTATTCGTATTCATGCCTGTCTTTGTTCAAAAATAAAGGGATGCCATCTGTGGCTAATGTGCATCGTGACAGAGTTACTTGACGTGATGTGGCACCTGGTTTGGCTTTGGCAAGAACCAACACAAACATAAGTCATACTCCATGATCCTACCAGAATGAGCTATGCTTGGGCTGTTTTTTTCTTGTGTTTCTTTTTCTTTCCTTAAGACACTGAACTTCTGCATGTCTTTCAGTTACAACATATGATCCTCTCTCAAGATAGGATTTGCATGAAATGTGTTTTTTTCAAGATGAAGTCTATGAGTGTTGGGACATGTTTTCCAGGTTCTTTGTACTATGTCTTTCATTGGCAATCTAAGGTATACTGTTACTCAGAAGGTTAAAATTATTGTTAACCTGTTCCAGGAAAGACTGGGGAAAGGATTTGGGAAAATTGCTGAGGAAATAAATCTTATAATCTAATAAAAATTAATAGAAGAGGAGCTACTAAATAATTTCTGTTTATGGTGATTGTGCCATAAGTATTCAATTGTTTAATAGCAAAATAATAACTTTTAGCTCTTGCACTCTGCCATTCATTGGTGGATCTCAAAACCCAGCTTGTTCAAGAGATTGATGCCTGTGTCTATTTTTCAGATGAGAAAAATTGAGGCCCAGAGACATGAAATGATGTGTTTGGATTCTGTCTGCAGTTGATGGCTGAATCAGGACTAGAAGTGTATCTCCTGAGTCAGTGCCTTACTCAGCATGCCACAGATACAGAGTAGCTTACTTATGACTAATTGCAATAATGCAGATGAGAAGGAAGAAAGGAAACCTCTGCCTGTAACATGGTTGCATTCTTTCTGCTTATCAGTGGTGCTGACTATAGTCAGATTGAGAAGTGACAGTGCAGTGAAGAACAAACTAGCCTCACAAAACTTTCTCCATTCCTGTTTAGCCTTGATGATTGAATGTGATGTAATATGAACATTATCCTTGTTGCTTTCCCAGAAACACCAAAAGCCTGAAAGAACTTCCTTCTTCCTGTGCAGATTCTAGACTGATAAACTGGGTCTGATCAGCAAAGTGACCAGAAGTCTTTCCAGCTCAGTGGTTCTGCCCTCAGAGCCCCAGTGCAGGGCCTGCCTCACTCTCTGGTGTCTTTTTGGTGTAGGAAGAGTACAGAAGGAGACCATACTAAATACCTTGCTGTGCTCCATCTATTGGCTTGAAAACTAATTTGGGAATTAATAGGACCTTGTCCCGTTTCATCTGAATGTTTTTCCAAGTGAACTTTCTGGAGTTTGAAATTTTATAAAAGCTTGCAAAATCCTACACTTGCCAAAAAGTTTTATTTATGTAGAAGAGTGATATGTATATCTTAACCAGTTATCCTCTGGTTGTATTTTGGTTGGAGCACGTTTTTCTTTCTAAGACAGCAAAGAGATGTGTAAAAAAGACTTGTTGAGAAGCAGAGAATCTTTATATACATCTATATAGGCCTAGTGCCCTGCTCTGTTTCTTGTCCAACTGCTATTCTCTGTTTGACCTGCCATCTCCAAGGGCTCTGTAGGTTTTTTTGCATTCAACTGCTATAGTCACTTTCCTCCATTTCCTGTAATGGAGAAAGGAGAAAGATGCTGACAGAGGCAACGAAAGTGATTTGTGATTTTATGGCACATGCAGCTACAAGGTTTTAGGTTTTGACTGAGAAAGCAGTTTTGTTTAAACAAAATTAACTCTTTATAGTTATCGAAAATGTACAAGGGCACAACAGTCTAGGGGCAGATATGATACTTGGAAAGGCTTTTGTATTGTGTGAGATAAACTATGATGTGAGAACTGCTGGTCCAGACAGGTTACTTTCGAAGTGTATGACCTGTTAATTGTCTGTTGTGTACAAGTCATTCATTGTCATAATATAAAAAGCTTTGCAATGTGCATATAAGCTTATTTCACATCTAAGAGGGCAGTTCCTTGTATTACAAGGATACCCATGAGGTTGTGTTTTCAAGATTATGTCAGTTAGTGTAATTCAATATTCTCCATGGTATTTCATGCTTTTTGTCTCCTAAAACCCACAGTTTTAAATCTGACAATAGGCATTGATTATATAGTTCCCACTAAAAGGCTCAGTTAGGAGAGGAGACCAGTTTTACAGGTATAAGTGGTAATGAGAGATTTTTAGCAGAGAGATCAGCACAAAGAGATGACATAGAATATTCTGCAAATACAGCATGTAGTTGACATCAGAATGCATGATATGAAGCACTCTTCTGCCAGAATTGCTGCTTCTTTGCTTACCTACAATTAAGTCTAGCAAAAAATATTTACTGAGGCAGACAACTTTCATGTGGAGCTTTTATATAGTGTTGGTGTTCTGTGTTGTGCAGTGGTGCCTGTACAGGTACTGTGTCACCCTGCATCAGAGAAGAAATATCCAGGATTTAATTATAATATCCTAGGGAGAACCACTAAGAAATGGCACCCTATTTCATATACCAGAATACATAGTCCTGTCTTTACATATTAATAATTATATATAGGGGTATATTTTGGCAGCAGCAGGCACTTGATAACATTAGTGTTGAAATAAAGAATTACAATAAATTATATGCAGGAATGCATGCTGGGTCTCCCGTGAAATATTATTGCAATTTTAACGGTATGAAAATTTATGAAATCAATGAATGTGCTTAGCATCTTTCCTCAGCAGGCCTCAGATAGTAGTTTCTATTCATTTTTTATTATTATTTTTTAAAATACTTCAATCATAGGTAATTTGTGCAGTGTATGGGTGAGAATAATATAACCAGATCATAACAAAAGAGATTTTTACCTGTGAAACACTTTAAGGGAAAAGAAAGATTAACACTGAAGTGTTCTTTCTTTAGCTATGTTTCTGGTTTACAACACTGGATTTTATAGGAAAAGAACTGCCTAACCTCAGTGAAACAATTCATTTTGGACCTCATTAATAATATTATGTGAAATTTGGACTTATATGCTGTAATTTCCTTTTTTCTTTCTTTTTGTGATCCAGGCTTCCACACTGTTAAGAGCATCTTTAGCCTCTATGTAAGTATTTGTTGCTGAGCTTCATTTCTGTCTGTAGAGAAGAGGAGGGGTTTGTAAACAGAAGTACACACTGCCAGTTGTCTGTAAATGGGACTCACTCCTCCTCTGTGCTTCCTCTGACCTCAGTGAACATTGATGCAAATATTGTGTGATCTGTGTTCTTCTGCTGAGCAGCTTCAGTAACTTTCTAATTTCAGCAGAATGTTGTTAATCCAGTAAATCTACCGTTCCACATCTGTGAGGTTGTTGCTGTATTTTTAGTGTTTCCACATATTTCAGTCCTGTTGTTGTAATTGGTTTGATCTCACAAACCAGGAAAAGGGAGAATCACTAATATGGATTTTTGGGTGCCTTAACATTATTTTTTTTGTGTCTGACTTAATAAATTTTGGTTTATATTACTGAATAGAGATGGTGTATTCAAGGTGAAGTTTTATTAAATTTTTGAGATACTGTTTTTATCCTGTTGCTTACAAGATAATGGGGCAATTGTACATAGGACATAAAATTTGTTTTGAAAAGGGGCAGGATGGAAAGATATTAAAACATTTTAGTGGATTATATTTAAACATTAAGATTAAAAACATTGACTGGAAGCGGTTTTCTTAAGGAAAACTTCTATTGCAGTGTTAAATTTCAAAATAGCAAGATAGTATTGATGCATAGAAAGTAGTCCTGTATTAAGTGTCATGTTAAGCCAGCATACTGCAACCTGTAAAAATCCCTTCAGCCCACACCACCTCTGCCTTGGGGAAGACATTTCTGTGTGCATGAGGGCTCAGAGGTGGAGATGGAGCTGCAGCTTTTTACTGCATCTGTTTCTAACTGTGTCAAGAACCAAGAGCTGCTGCCCTCATGCCTTTGTGGTCCAGTAGGGGAGGAGAAAAAAGGATGTTACTGTACTGTTCTGTGCCAGTAAAAATCTCAGATCATCAGCTGGCTGGTTGTCAGTTTACTGTCTGCAAGTTATGATGGTAAGCAAGCTAAATGCATAATTAAGAAATAACCCCAAATTTAACAAGTCTGTTGTTCTAACACTATAATGGTAATAAAAGTGTGAAAAGGAGGAAGTTCTTTTCCTGAAGCAGTCTTCCTGTTTTGGCTCTTCTCACCCCAGTAACATCAGCTGCACTGAACGAGGAGAGAGGGTTGTGATGAATGTCTTTTCTGTTTGCATTTAGGAAGGTACAGGATGTGCCATTGTTGCCCTCTTTGGATTATGAGAAGCTGAAGAAAGATTTGATTACAGGGAGTGATCGTCTCAAGGCCCTCTTACTGCAGGCTCTGCGCTGGGTAAGGACAGGGCCTCTGGAGGCATCCAGAGCTAAGATCCATTTTGCAAACAAGATGGTTGTTCTGGTGATGAGTGCAACATCACAGGCAACTTCCCTGTCGATGAAGCTTGCTAAGGCTGTTGAGATGATGAAGGTAGCCCAGGCAGGACGTGTCTTTTTGTAGTGTAGCAGTGTCCTTCTCATCTGAGGAGAGACATTGCTCACATGAGGAATTCCCAGATATTCAGTGGAAATAATTTCTGATATGCTTTCAAATAAATTGTTATTTTAGGCAGTTCCTTTTTCCATATATACTTTTGGCTTACCTTTGTATACAAACTGCTGTATCCAAGACATACCCGACCCTAATCACAAGTTTTCCTTTATAATCAAGGTATTTTACAGGAACCTACCCTTTGGTTGACTTGGGTCATGTAATGACATTTCAGAAAAATTACAGGTGACAACAGGAAGTTACATTTTCCTGCTGAAAAGGAAGCTGATGTGTTCAAAGTGACAATCATGAAAGATGATAATAGTGGAATTCTGATCAAGTTTCAGTGTCCTTTTTCACATAAAAACAATCTGTTCTGGCCAGAGGTACTTCTAGCCCAGTGCTCTGTCTCAGATGTTTAAGAAAAGCACCACATCTATAACTATTAGAGGGGCTTTTTTAACTTTTTGGGAAGTAATTCTGTATCCTTCCTGTATGGACAATGATGACAGCTACCAAGTAACAGTTTTGTAATGGATCACAGAGCTGAGGTCAGGTCAATTCATTTCATCTCTTTCCCTTAGGTCACTGAGGTTGAATTACTGCTCCCCATGAAAGAGGTTTCTCAGCTATAGAGTATCAGCACCTTTAAAATCTGCAGGGGTCATCAATACATAGTTTTAACTTTTTGTGTTTTTTTTTCACTTGTTTATTTATGTTGTTGTTTGTTTTAGCGTTTGACAACATCATATCCCGGAGAGCAGAGAGACACTATCATGCAAGCCTACATCAGTAATGACCTCTTAGATTGCCACAGCAACTGTCAGGTCAGCTGAAACTGAGAGTTGTCAGTTGTCCAGCTTCTGTGTGATACTGCTCATTTGTGTCTGTGAAGTGATGATCATAAAATTTTATTGCTGTCTGGAAGGGGAGAAGGAAAAAAAGGTAGTAGTGCCAAAATCAGGTGATAAATTTAGCTTCTGCATCCCAGTCTTTAAATGTTGATGGTAAAGTTTTGCATTAAAAGAGCTCTTAGTGTAGACTCAGTTCTTGTAGATAAATGGAAGTTTATCACCTCTCCATGCTTCACTTCTGTGAGTTGAACCAAAGCCTGAGGCCCTTTACAATCTTGCTTATCAGATTCAGCGTCTCTTTTTGAATGATTGTGTATTGTTAAATAATACACTCAATTCATTTCATTGATCTAAGATAAGAACTAAATTAGGACTTCAGTCCTAATGCCGCTATGGAACGTGTCATTGTGCACCTGCAATAGCGTGCTCAGCCTTGTTTCTGTGAATTTGAGGTGGATTGGCACCTCTCTTTAAAAAGGGGAATTGCTGGTGTGTTGGTTTTGAAAAGTTGTTTCAGTCCCTGATAACCCAGTACTGTTGCTAAGAAAAGCACAGCATTTTTCATTGGTTGTAGTGACTTTTGTTCATAATTGAGCTCCCCAGGCACTGAGCCTACTTGGTTTGTTGTGGTTTCATTGCCTTTGCAGCAGTCACTTGTACCACTATGAAATGTACAGGATTATTAAATCAACCATTAGTTTTTCTCCCTCTAAATTTCTGTAAGACAGAAGTTACATGTAAAGCCTGAAATAAAACCAATGAGAAATAATTGCATTGTAGTGGTGTTAGTAAGTTACTGAGCTGCTTCCCACGCTCTTCAGTGTCAAGGAAAAGCATTCCTATTCAGGTAATATTACTGCACTTAGGTCCATCAACAAAACTAAGTTGTTTGGTTTGTGGGTTTTTTTGGTCACTGACTGAATATTAATTTTAGGTACCAGCCTTAACTGGACTTTGTTGGCTCATTATAACTTCCACTCTGCACCATAGAGTTTAATGGTGTTTTAACAGACTCAGCTGAGAAGCTGTAATTTGCCTATTTGTTCATTTTCCATCTCTCCTCCAGCCTCCTGCCAATAAAAAAAGAAATTGTACATCATTGACAAATCAATATGCTTTCAAAGAGGTTTTTTTTTCTGTATTAGCTTAAGGAAGCTTTTAAAACATTATAGAAGACTAACTTTTGTGTTTTCCTTCTTTGTGGTTTATTAACATTTGTTTTGTTTTTCAGAGAAGTGTCCTCCAATTATTATATTCTAAGAGCGAGGTGGTCAGACAGTATATGGCAAGGCTCATCAATGCTTTTGCTTCACTGATAGAAGGTAAAAGATTCACTGCAAAAAATAAGATAGCATTTTCGTGTAATGCTGTCTTACTGGTGCTTCACACGTGCATGTGGAAATTTAGAGCCTTATTTGCACCTTTTTTTTAGGGATTTGCAGTCTTTTGTTACATGCATTCAAAACAGCTTTTCACTATCTGGAAGGTTTTCATTTTGTGAGTGTATATTCCACATATCTAACTTGTTTTGATGATTTGTGATCTGAGTGGGAACTTACTCAGATACTGCCTTTAATATAGTCTTCAGTCTCTCCATGAGGGTTAAAGAGAAAAATCCCCATTAATTAGGGGTCCTGTGGGCAGACCTGCTACCAGGCTGTGTAATAGTAACTACTGTGGCTCCTACATTTTCCTGGTCCTCACCTGAACAGATCTTTGTGCATCACTGCTAACAATCCAGATGCATATATATGCAGCTTTGTATCTCTGCCTGTCCCAAATTAGCTCTTGGTTTGCTGCTGTTTTTGGAGCTAAGTATTGCTGGGAGCTGAAATCTCATCTGAAGTTAGTAGCAGGAGGGTACCTGACCTTCCCAAGCTCCTTGGACATTGCTGTTCTTTTTTTTGATTGTACAAAACTGATAGATCAGAAAGCATATACTCAAAGTGGATTCTGTGTGGTACTGATTTGGCAAGTGTGGACCTCTAATACCCCAAGTGTCTGGATTGAATGCAACTGGTCTGCTACACAACTGTGCAGGTTTGTTTGAATCTTGGCACAAGATTGTAGCTTTTCAAGAGGAAACTGAGGTCAATCCTGCTTACTTTTCCAAAGAGGAGGTTTTCTGTCATAGCTGCTATCTCAGCATCTGTTCTGTCATCGCTTTTTGCACCAGGTCGTGCCTACCTTTCTCAGAACCCAACATTGCTGCAAATGCTGGAGGACAGGCTGAAAGCTGAAGACAAGGATTCCCTTACATGGGAGAATGTTCTGGGGGCTCTGCAGAAATTCAGCCTCAGGTGATGAAAGCACAGCGTGTGGTGGTGACAGCAGGAGAGGAAATGCAGGCTAGTTAGGCTCTGCTCAGGGAGGAAAGAAGAGCACTTGATTTTCCCATAACAATCATCAGAGCCCCTGACGGCTGATGAAAGCAATGTCACTTATTATGGAGGAGAAAGTTTTGCTGACTGAATTAACCTGACTTCCTACCAGCTGTCAAGGCTCAAGTAAATTTGCATCTCCTGCCACAGCCTTGTGTGTGTTGTATATATTCCTTAACTGAAGAAAGTGAAAATCTTGATGTAGAAAACTCTGATGATCCTACATAGAAAAAAGGAGTTGTGTTACATTCCAGAGCATGAGGTTTTCATTATCCTTTCTGCAAACATTTTTCAGGGATTTCATCTTTATCCTGTTGACCCCCTTTCCTGGAGCTGTCTATGCATGGGCTGTCTTGTTTCTTACTTTTGTATTAGCAGTCTGACTCAAGGGCCCACTACAAAAGAAATATGCAAAAGCAGTAAAAGGCATGCTCTATTTATTGAATAAATATGATCTTAGAAATTCTGTTTTCACAGCAGTCAGGAGGAATTCTGAAAATTTGGAAGTTTTTTATTTTCTAAAAAGTAACAATCTTTTAGAAGGTTAATTCCACATATCCGACATAAGGGAAACTTTTTTAATATGTGGTCAAATGCTCTCTTGTTTTGCTTAGCTCATGCCATAGACCTCCTGCAATATCCAGCACTAAGAAACATATGAGCTTTGAGGACCAAAGCCAGGAAAGCACCTGCTTTGATCTTTGCAATTTAAATATAATACCTCTTGGAAATAATGTTCTTAAAAATACTGTTCTTCAGTAAGACTTTTTACCAGTATATGCTTCTTTTTTTGTATTGTGAAGTGTAGAATTTCTATTGTAGATCGTAGTTGGCCACCTGGCACTTTTTGCAGCATAGTCTTTGAGGGCAACTACAAGTTGAGTTTAAAAAGCATGAGATTTAAGAATCGCTAGAGAAAAGTGCAAATAGATTCAAACAAAAAAATGTCATTTGTCAAATCGACGGTACAAAAGTGCTGCAGTGCTATGGCTGTCTATGACAGAAGTAGTAATTAATTTGTTTTATGGATCTGTTGTGTGTAGCTGGCTTTTTAAACCAATTTTAAAAGACAATCGAAAATGCCATTTTAGCTGGAGTAAGAAGCCTTAGAAAACAATGAAGAAATTTACCTCAGCAGTTCACAGGTTTAAAAAGAACAACATAAAACAAAAGACAAACCCCCCAGATCTATCCAACAATGTTTTAGTCCTCTAACCATATGGAAATCTGCATCTTCAATTTCTTCCAGCTTTGTTAATTACTTAGTTTAGCAATTCTGCCAAAATGGGTAGTTTAGGATTTATTTTTTTTTTATGGCTGGCTAGTGTATTTTTAATGTGCTTGTGCTGGCTATAAATGTATATGAAAGCTATTTATGTTGTGATCTGATATTTGTGATTTGTGATCTGATTTTGTTTTTTAATCCTAGGCGTGCACTGCAGTCAGCAATGATCAAAGATGGGCTCATTTTCTGGCTGGTTGATGTTCTAATAGAACCAGATTGTCTGTCTGATTACAACCTGGAGTATTGTGCTGCCTTGCTCATGAATCTTTGTCTGCGGAGTGCAGGTGTCTTACATTTTGAATTACAACCTTATTCCAAGAAACAGATAGGGAAGATTGTGAATCTTTTTTTCCTGTTTTACCAAGATTCTTTCAAGTGACTATAATCAGCAGCAGGGACCACAACCAGACATATTTGAGTGTTATAACCAATGCTTTTGAGCACATCTCTTTTCTCAAGAATTCCAATTATGGGAGGTTAACTTCACCAAATTTTAAATAATTAAGCAAAAAATAAGCAATGACACCCTATAAGATTTGGTAATTTTTCATGTTAGTGTGTGAAGGCTGCCATTGCTACATTCAAAGGCCCACTTTTCAAAGGATCCTTGTGTCATCTGACAGACTCTGTGTGAGAGATTTCTTTGTAAACAGAAAGAAGTGGGTTAAGGAGTAATGGCGAGGAGCTTAACCTTCACTTTGCCTTTACTTCTGCAATGCAGGGATTCCCCCCAAGCAAATAAGATCCTCTCTGTGTCCAAGAGACTTAAAAAGAGCCTAAATTAAATTTCCTTTTAAAAAAGTAAGTAAGGTAAGGGTGGAAAATCATCTGCCTCTTGTAAGCAAAAAAAATGCCTTTGTTAAATTTTTAAATCCCCTTTGTGTTGCATCCTGTCCAAGACTACAACTGCATAAATCCAGAGTAACTTCACTGGTTTCAACTCAGTTATGCTGAGCAGCATTTATCAGGAACAAGAAACAGTATTGCTTGATGGGATTGCTCTGTGCAAACTATATTTAATACTGATTCTAAAAAGTAAGAAAGAAACTTGCTCTGATCTGTTCTGTTTTTCAAGCATATTTATGTGTTCTGCCTTTGCAGGGAAGAAAATATGTGCAAGTATCCCAAACCACATGCTCAGAGTTCTTTCTGGTCTTCTTGACCATGAGAATCCTAAGGTATTTGTACAGCAAACTTTGGGTTAATGAAAAGGTGGAAAGAAAAATTAAAAAAAAATAAGAAAAATGTAAAAAGTAAATTGGTTTTGTTTTCTTTATTAGACCCTCATGTAATTAAGTTGCGTGAATTTTTCCTAAAATTCACAAATGCATAAATTTTGTTTTGTTGAGCAGAGGTTTTTCTACACAGAAGCATGTCTTGCTTTAACAAATGTTGGCAGCTGAGAATGGAAGCTTTTGGATGCAGTTCCCATGCAGTCCATGTTTCTTGATTGCAGTTTCTGATGCTGCTTGAATGTCATGACCAAATCACGTCAAGCTTAACTCATTCATGAGATGAACAATGTGTGATGCAAAGCCATTATGCAAAACATCAGGTGCAGGAGAACACCTTGCTGTAGTTTTAAGGAATGCTGTAAGAAAGTAGTAGACTTGTGACATTCAAGCCCAAATATCTTTTTATCTTCCACTTCATTTGACCTATTGCTTTAACCTTTTGTGGTTCCTTTCTTTTCTGTCTCAGGGCACACTTGCATCTTAGATGTTAAATTGAACTACCTCAGAGGAAAGTGCTAAAAATTATTAGTCATTTCTACCTGATACTTGTCAGCACATTTGTCTGATATGTAAAGCTTTGCTTCAGCTGTCCCTGCAGAGGGGCATTTCTTTCACCATGGAGGAAAATTTAAGGCAGAAAGAAATGCAGACAAATATTGTACAAAGCTGAATTCATGGAGGCAGAATTTTTACCAGGATATTCTAGAATAATTCCATGATGATTGTGCAAGGTATTTGGAGACTTCTAATTAAAATGAAATACAAATTCTGGTGTCTTGTTTTTATATGCAATGACTGTATCATCAAGGGGTTTTGTTCATAACTTAAACTGAAAATAGAGAATACCCTTCAACAAAGTGTTTTGTCACCGTGTTAGGAATTCATTAGAAGATGTTGATCAGTTCTTCACTAGCATTGTTTTGATTAATTTTGACATACCTTTATTGGATTCTTTCACTGCCTTTGTTTTGTGAACGATGAAAGTTGAAGACAATGCATACTAATACAAGATAAAATACCAACCCCTAGACTGAAATACTTAGAAAATGCTAGCATGTTTTTGAAGTCTGTGCTTTAAAATTACTTTGAAATTTCTCTCAGAGGTTGCATTCTTGCAGTGTACTTTGCACTTACTTTGGCAGAAGTTTTATTATCAAAGTCAAAAGTAGAATACAGTGCTCTTGGGTGTGAGGAGAGCTTCCTGAGAAGCTATGGAATCCTTGTGTAAATCCCAGTCCCTTACCTTCCCTGGCTTCCCCTACTCTCAGACTTGTTAATTGTTCACTTTTCCAAAGGTACAGGCAGAGGATGACTGAAAATCTTAGTGCTTCAAAAGTAACTGGCCATTAGAAAGGGTCACAGAAGTGATGGTAAAGCTAGTTTGACACATCTGGTGGCTTTCAATAGCCATTATTCAGAGCTCTTGTGCTGGCAGCTTTTTTGTCTCTCCTGAGGGACAGTAAGAGGCAGCAGAGTGAGAGGATGTTTGAAGCTTCTTTGGCTTTATCATCCTGCCTAAGGCTACAATGCTTGAATAACCTTCTTTTTCTGCTTTTCTCTCTTTGTTTTTCTTTTTTTTTTTTTTTCTGGTCAATTGACTTCTGGCTAGGTCAATTTGCAAGAATACATCATAAGAAGCAGGGAGGCTGTTTGGGAAATTGGCATGCAGCATACTGGTGTAAATCAACCATATCACAGTAAATTTGCATCCTAAAAGTTCTCTGCTTCCCATGTGAGAATTTTTGCAAGTCCAATTTAGCCTGGTTAAACTCTCAGAAGTATAGTTATTCTACAGTTTCACTCTTATATTTTACTGATAGTCAGCTGGGAGGAATGTAAGAGTTTTTCTTCATTGTATTTCTATTTCTTCCTCTTAGATCCAGTCATATGTGAATGGAGCACTCTACAGTATTCTGGCCATCCCTTCTGTCCGAGAAGAAGCCAAAGAAATGGTGAGAAGTGCTGCTTTGCATAGCATGAAAATCTACACCTTTGCCAGAGATGGCCCAGACAGGGACCTGCTGAGCAGGGCACAGCAGGGCTGTGAGGTGGGAGCCAGGGCATTTTGAGAAGACAACTCACAAGAGGCCCTTCCCCTTTGATCCTCAGGGAAGTATGAATGTATGACTCAAACACTTCTGCCATATTTTCAGGTGTTTTTCCCAGGAGAGGAGCCCCAGTAGTATGAAGGATTCTGTCTGAATTATAAATTAAAGGTGTTATGTGTGTCCTTCTAGCATTTTGTAGAATCCTTGTGGCCCAGGAGATGCTTTCATCTCACCTGCTACTTCTTCCCCTTATGTAGCTCATTCTGCACCAGTGAGTAGCCACTAAAAGGAGTTCTTGCTGCTTTTCCTTCTGCCTGGTATAGACATGGTTATTTGGGGGAGGCAGCAGGAGGAAGGCTTCAGAACTAGGAACTGATTTCCTGTGAAAGTTAGTCTAATGGTAACGATTGTGTTTCAGCTTTTGTGTTTGAGGAAATTGCTCCTGGGATAGCAGCATGTCTTTGTATCTTAAGAACTAACCCAGAGAGTTATGGAGACTTAGTTGTCAGATGTTCTACCTCACAGAGCACAGGGGATTGAAAGTGATATTAAATGCTTAAAGACACAACACCAAGGCTATAAGGGGATATAAAGAGAGAGACCACGTTTAAAGTCAAAGCTGGTTCTGCTTTTTGCTTTCCTCCTCTGAACCTTGCTCTGTTGTCTCTGTGGATACAAATTTTATCCTGTTCTGATGACTATTGTGTACCGAATTCAGAAGGCAAAAGCAACAGATCTGTTGTAAAAATTTGCTGTTCATCATGGACATGTCTCTGTTTGAACCTCAAAGCAATCTAGAGAGTGTATTTTTTTTGTCTGTGCAACACTTGGAGTTGGACACTGTGGTTTGCTTCACACTGCANAAAAAAAAAAAAAAGATATTTTAGCTAACAGATCTCTGTCACTGTGGTGGCATGAAATACTGATCTACCAATGTTTTCTGCTCCATCCAGGGAATGGAAGAAATTCTGCGCTGCTTTATCAAGGAAAGAAATGAAGAGATGGTTCGACAGATGGAATTTGTTATCAAGCAACTCAATTCAGGTCAGAACACATGCAGCTATCAGAGCTTTAAATCTTTCACAAAAGCCATAAAAAAACTCATGTTTGTACTTGGCATTGGAACCCTCAAAGAATAGCAATAGTGTGATGGTCTGAGAAAGGGTGAATAGTGAATATCAGGATTTGGAAGTCATGCATTTTAAAAATTCCTTTATGTTGTAGTAATAAAGGAGAAATAAAAGGCTGAGTAAGACACAATCCCAAAGTTTTGGGAACATAAATAAAATTACCTTGGCTGCTCTCTTTCATGCCACTGGTCTGATGTTAATGAGAGACTGCTGCCAACTGCAAAAATGTAAAACAGGATTTAGGGACTAGGTCTGTCTGTGCTCATCTCTTGCTCTATTGAGGTGTAGCTTTATTTGAAATGGCTTATCCTGAATAGGGAGCAGAGATCATACTTTTTGGAGAGTATGCTGTTGGGTCATAGGAGTTGTAGGTGCTGTTAATACAGACTGAGAAGGTGGAATATTTATGCCATTTTCTGTTGCCTGTGACTGAAAGGAAGACTGAAGAAAGAGAAAGCAAATAATGAAAAGGAGATTAATTCTGGTTGCATCTTTCTGTACAGTAAACATAGAACAAGTTGAACTGCTCTCTTTGGCTTTTGAAAAGAGAACAAAGCCTGTATTACAGTTCTAGCTTGTAAAAGAACAAATAAAATATTTAAGCACTGTATTGCCACTATACAATATTTGTTCCTCAAATATTGTTATAGAACCATTCCTCTTCTACCTGACAAAAGCATTTTTAAGAGCTTTTGTCTAAGTCATTGATGGGTACAAGTTATATTTTCAGATTTCCAGCATAAGCCTGGCTTCTTTTTTCCTGAGGAAATAATTTTGTCAAAAAGTTAAAATAAGTATTCTGCATGAGTACTAACTTTTTATGTACAAAAGCAGTATAATATTACAGTATTTGTAGGGAGGTGTAGAGTGTCTTATTAAAAAATAGACAAACTTGCAAGTGCATGCATTTTCATTCAAATCTTGTCAGTAAATACAGTGAGACATCACTGTGGATTTTATGAGAAAGTAACAATTCCAGAGTGTTTCTATTTCTGCTATTTTCCAAAATATGACTTGATTTCAGTGATTTCTAGAATGCTTATAGGATCAAATTATTCCAGTAGTTGTCCTGAAAAGGACGTGTCTGTATGAGAAGCAGGTTAAACCTTGCTCCTGTAAAATGAGGGAATAATGAGATTCTGTTAAGTTGTACATGTGCAGCTTAACTGACACCATTTTGTTTTGCTTCTTTCTAGAAGAGCCATTCAATGATAATGTTGTGTCTGATGATGATGAGGAAGAGGAGTATGAGGAAGTAAGTAAAAGCTTTCTGACACCTTCTAGAAAAATCCTAAACCTTCTAGAAAGAAAATATTTTTGTCAATAAACCAGACTTTTGTTTTCTGGTGGGTTTTGCTTTTGGTTTTTACGTTTACTTAATTATTCTTGCATTAACAAGAAAACTGGGTCTGTTTCCATTACCTTTTCTTCATTTGAAGTCCTACTCTTTTATTTTGGCAACTCACCACCTCTGTGATAATCAAAGGATTATAGCTTGACATAAGTGAAGAGATGAAGAGTTACTGTAGCAGTAGAAGTCTTGCTTTCAAGCAGACCTATTGGATACAGTTAAAAAAATAAAAAAGTGTATTACCAGAATAGTTTATAAACAGGTTGTCATTTTTCCTTAAGGTATCATTATCTATTCAGGGTGACTTTGTTTGCTGTTTAAAAACTTTAAATAGATTTAGTAAATTGCTGGAATGTAAGAAATGGAAACAGTTATTACAAATAAGGAGTAAGTCCCATGAGAAAATAAAACAGACATGAGAACCTATATCATAGTAAATATGAGCTGATTAGCTTTGTATTTCCTTCTCTGGTAATAAATGCATTCTATACCAGTATTTCAACATATTTTAAGATGCTGTCTTCATAGAGCCATGGGTGTAGACAACACAACATACTGGATCACCTAAATTAACAGTCAAAGCAAGATGTAAATCATGTGAGGGAAATGTTATACCCAGTCTTCACTGGTGGGGTTGCCATAAGTGCACAGTAGAGGCTTGAAAATACAGTGTCAGCAGTGATGTGGGAGTTTTATCCTTAAGAAATCTACCCCACTGCATTTTTATTTTATTGAGAAGCCTTGCTTGAGAAATTTGGAAGAACAGCTATGGCAGATGTCCTGGAAACAGCATTTGTTCATACTTAGGAGTGTGTATGTATGCACATACATTCATAGCATGTGTTTTGCCCTGAAGAAGTCAGTGACATGGAGAGTGAGTGAGCTGCAAAGTGTTCTTGTATTAGAAGTATTACTGCAGAACAGATTCACTGAAAACAATGCTTTTAGACAAAATATAAATCCTGACTGTAACAGGTGTGGTGTGCTCTCAGCTGCTGTGGAGTGCAGGATCCAGCCTTTGCCTGGCAGTATCCAGGGAAGCCTTGCACTGGTTGCATTATTTATCCAGTTTTTGTGTTGTGTTGGGTATACCTTTTGTGTTGTGGCACAATAGGTGGTAAACTAATAATCCCTTTGCCTGAAGTTAGAGCTATGTGGACATTCTAAGTTTAGAGCTACAAAGAAATTTTATTTAACAATCAGCTCTCCGCTTTTTATTCTAAGGGAATACAGTAAACTTTTTTTTTTTTCTTATAGGATTAGATTATTGTAATTGTTTCACCTCCTGCAGTCTTGAAGTCAGTTTTTTATAATCTTTCCACCCCTCCAACCAAAAATCAATGCTTGTGGTGCAAGATGGGCTTCTGGAGATTAACCATTAAAACTTCCCTTTGCTTAAAATGCTGCTTAGCACCTTCTAACTGATGTTTCAAGGCTTTGAGTGTCTTGGGTGTATGGTGAGAATCCAAGGTGATAATACCTTTGCTTGAACTTCAGTATAATTTTTTAAAGGATACTGTGTTTTGTTGTGAAAACACATTGATAAGGAACTCCGTCCTGAAAGTTGTGCCATTGAATTGCATAATGTTGAACACTTCCATCACTTTACCTGTTCCTGGGAATGAAAGGAAGGTGAATTCTCCTGTCCATTCCTACCCCCTAGATGGGTTGCTGCTTCTTATCATCCCAGCAAAGGCTTTATGTCAAATCCTTTTGAAATGTATTTTTGCCACTGGACCATCATTTGATTAAAATGGACTTCTGGCATGTCTTATTATTTGACTCAAAAAATAACAGTAGCTTTTGAAACAGTGTCCAATTCCAGTTTTTCATTAGCTTCACCATTCTATTTTAAAAAAAAACCAAGTTTGAAACTTTTTAGTGTAACATTAATTGCAACACATTCTGAATCCTTACTGCTGTGGGGAACTATAATTCTGTTCTGCTACAAGGACGTCTGGTTTCTTAGTCCCTCAGTTTAGAAAATATAGTTTACAAATATCATGGCAGTAATGCAAAATGTTGTTACTTTGTTAAATAAACAAAGATTTGTTGACTCACTACCTCAATGCTTGGAACTCTTTTGTATTTTGGAATTGCAGTGAGTTATTGTTCTCAGTGGTGTTCTGTGATAACATCTCATGCGATCTGGCAACAGAAAGTTTTGGAAAATTTTGTCAGAAGCCTTGCTTTTACATAACTTTTGAACTACTACAGACAATGTATTTCAGGATATGTCCATATATTGCCAATTTTGCCAATTTAGTGACAAACTTTCAGACTGCTCACTGATGTTAGAATTTGTTGCTCAATACCTTTATTTATACATTTACAACTTAAGAAACAACAAAAAGATTCTCATGCAGCCTTCATTTGCAGGTTTTGCTCCAGCTTTAATTGTTTACAAGAGCATGCAAATGTTCCCAGTGCTGTTACTATTATCTTTCATGGGGTTTTTTTCTTTTATCTGTGTTTAATTTAGAGTTGATGAATTCTCTCCTGGCTTTGAGCAGATCTTCTGGTAATGACTACTTTCTCCTAAACACTGTGGCCAAGATGCAGTTGAGCCTGTTAAAGGAAAATTCTGGGATTTCTAAGAGCATCATAGGTTCAGAAATTTAAGATTCTGTACTGTGTGACGCTGGAGCATATACCCATAAGAAAAATGGCTCTGTGTATGCTGTTATTCAGCAATAAATTGGTTTTTGTGTTTGTCTGGTAAGCTTTAAATTAACTAGTGTAGAGTTTAGGATCCACTGGCTCCTGGAGTATATACCCAGCCTTGAGATGTCAGCCTTCTAGGGTGTGTTGACACCCACAGTCACAGTGTGTATTTCCTGGTGCTCAATATTCTCTTGACTGGTCTGTTACATACTAACTTAATTTATTTTAAGTATTTGATCTTTGCGTTTGCTTTTTATTTGACTTGGACCATCTTGAAAAGCTGCTTGTAAAAGTGAATATGTGATGTTGTAGCTCTGATTCAAAAGTTTAGTTACAAGCTGGAGCTGTGTGAGGCGACTGTGCAGTGATGATTTATCAGACACCCTCTGATCTGCTGTCACTCAGCACCTGGCAATAAAATCAGAGAGCTGCCGTGTGAAAATACACTTCAGCCACAGAGTACCTGAAAAGAAAGAGCTTAATCACAGGGCTTCAAGCCATTGCATTAACAGGCTTTGCTGCCAACATCTGCAGCAGCCTGTGAGCAGTGGGGAACAGGGCACCAATTGTGTTATTTCAGCAGTGGAGTGATGGCACATCGGGCAAAATCCTTGTTTTGTACAGGGAGGCACAGGGGAACACTTTCAGGCTCGGTTACCTGGTAGGTTGAATAATGTCAGGGAGCAGGATTAGCTGCATTAACAAACCATGTTAAAAAAAAAAATCATCCCAGACCTATTTATAGAGCTTATCTTTGCAACTTCCCCCTCCCCTCCTTTCCCCACCATCAAAATACAGTATATTGTGGATTTTGGAGTGTGATTTCTTGGTGGGGGATTGTTTTTTGCTTGGTACAGATGATTGTTGCCTAGTCTACACACGTTTGTCCTTTTGCCATCACCTGGGTTATTTTTCACACACACTCAGCTTTCCAGGTAATTAAGAGCTGATTGTGACTATTTAAAACTGAGTCTTAATCTCACTAAAGTAAAACTGCTTTTTATTTTCATTGTGTTCTGGAGTTCATCAGAGTCCAGTGGCCGTTTTTTTTAATGGAGTTTATGCCAGGCTCTCTACATAACTATGCAATATACCTTTTTAGAATGATTCCTTTACTTTTTCTCATTTACTCTTTTTGACACTCATTTACATTTACTGTCACAACAGGTTTCAAAAGCAAGGAACATTTTCTTCATCTGGAGTGAGTCTGTCTTAGGATATCTTGTGCAGAACAGAAGAGAATTCTTTTTAGTAGCAAAACAGAAGCAAAAATGCTGTCTTGTTCTTGTACTGCTGGCTTTGGTTTGCTGGAAGAATC
The DNA here is from genome assembly GCA_013400175.1 of Phainopepla nitens. NCBI lineage: Eukaryota > Metazoa > Chordata > Aves > Passeriformes > Bombycillidae > Phainopepla > Phainopepla nitens. Next base: position 141,514 of record VXBQ01003694.1, on the reverse strand, counting down.
CCTCAAACTTCAAAATTTCCTGCTTTTTTGATCTGTAGAAGCTGCAGAGCTTCCATGAAAGATCAATCACCCATAGTTATTCTAGAAATAGGCAAGGAGAGTGAATTCTTGGTGGTTTTTACTTGAAGTTGGTTACATTTGGGTGTGTGGACTAAAATCAACAGATTGTTGCCTTGTTGTATGATATTTTTATCCTGAAATACTGATTCCAAGCTTTATGTACCTGTATTACTAGCTTTAAAGCTTCCTTGCACACCTGAGTTTCTTGTTGCCTTGCAGGAGGACAGTGACATCCTGGAGCCTGATCTGGACAAAGATGAGGTTTTGCTGCCTCAGCTGGGGGAGCTTGCAGGAGAGAAGCTGCTAACAACCGAGTACTTGGGAGTGAGTACCACTCCTTAGATCTTGAAATAAATTCATTTCCTGGGTTAAGTGTTTTATTTCAGTAGTTTTAACACTTTCTTCGATTTGTTGCTTGAAGAGGCAGGTGCTACCTGTGGAGCAGTATGAATCTTTTACTGTCTGTGTATGAGCTGCTGCTCAGGAGAAGCAGAACCAGTGTGAGAAAGGAGCTACACTTTCACAGGGGGTGGTCAAGCTGTGGCTTAATAATAAGCTACAGGCAGCCTTAGGGTTCTAGTGATACACCAGTGACTCTGTGAGCACACAAAGTAAAGTGCTGAGCAGGTTAATACTGGAACATTCTACTGGTCTGAAATTATTTTAGAAAAAAGGAGAGTTGAAAAGTCAACTGCTCCCTGCAGGCGCTGTGCCGGATCAAGTATTGTCTGCCTTACTTCAAGCAGCAAAAAGCTATTAAGTAAAAAATGCATAAAGTTTGTATGAATGCCATTTAGTGTGCTGTGACTAATTTGAGATATTCAGAGGGCTGGAGCACCTCTCCTGTGAAAGCAGGCTTAGAGAGTGGCGTTTTTCAGCCTGGAGAAGAGGAGGCTCCAGGGAGACCTTATTGTGGGCTTTCAGTCCTAAAAGGGCCTACAAGAAAGCTGGAGAGGAGCTTTTTCACAGGAACATGTAGTGATAGGACAAGGGGGCATGGCTTCAAACTGAAAGAGTACGTTAGATTAGATATAAGGAAAAATTCTTCCCTTTGAGGGTGGTGAGGCTTTGGCACTGGCTGCCCAGGGCAGCTGTGGCAGCTCCATCCCTGGAAGTGTTTGAGACCAGGTTGAATGAGGCTTTGAGCAACCTAATGTTGGAACTGGATAGTCTTTATGAACCTTTCCACCCCAACCCATTCTGTTGTAAATGTTTATTAATCCAGCCTTCTGGATTCAAGGGTCCAGAATCCTGACACTGGAAAAGTGATCTGAGAGAAGATGTCATGAAAGAGCCTTCAGTGACTGCAGGCAGTTTTATCCAGTGATACCACAATGCAATTTAGTTTCTGCTGCAATGTTTCTATAGAATGTTCTCTATGGCTTCAAATACCTGTTTTTCCACTGCATTATTTTTTTTTCTTCATTTACATGTATCAGATAATGACTCACACTCCAAGAACTAAGAAGAAGCAATTTTCTCGTGTCCATCAGAGTATAGATGAGCCTCTCCAGAGACCTGTGACACCAGGTTATCACAGAACTGCATATCTAATGTAAGTCCAAACAAATGAGACCAAGTTGGAAAGCTCTTTCAAAAAGCATAACAACAACAAAGAAAAGAAACCCATAACAATGCCTAATAACTAAATCTTCCCTATCTAGAAGTGCATTGCCATTATAATTCATTATGGATAATTTCAAAAAAAGGAGCAGAACACTTCAGGCAGAGGAAGATCCATTGGCTGAGGTCACATTCTCAAAATAGTTGAATAAATATTTACTGATCAGGTTGATTTAAATTTGCATTATATCCCACATGTTCTTGCATCTTCTTGTAATATATTCTATTGGAAAGTTGCCCCAAACATCTACAATGCCTGGGATCTTCCACTTCACAAGGAACAAAGTATATTGCTCTGGGGAGGTTTGTTAGACAGCAGATGAAAAAGAAAATGGGTAAGATAAAAATCTTGTTACATAGGTTTCCCTCCTTTGGAAGAAATACACTTTCCATCAGAAGTGTGTGTGACACTTTGCTCTTGGAGTGATTTGGGTCAGTGTAGAAGGCTTGTTGTAAATGGAATAAAGGAGTCTTACCATACAGAGCTCCTTGAATATTCTCTGCCTTCTGTTCTGTTAGAACAAGTATATCTTAATTTCTGAGATGAGATTTTTCCTGTTCACTGTCCTGACAGCTGAGCCAGTTTGTGTAAGGGAGGATGGGTGTTCAGTGCCTCTGACCAGAGGTCACACCCCAAACCACCTTCCCCCCCTCATTTTGAGGGCAGTCTGTGTAAACCTGGCCTCTGTGGGCTGTGCTCTCCCTCACCCCAAACCCAGCCAGGGATGATTCTCTGCTGCATTTGGCTTTCTTGTGGGTGCATTCCTTTCTCTCAGCCTTGTTTGCTTCTCCCTAAACCTGAGATGATTGAACATAATGTCCCCTTTATCTTATCTAGGCTTAACTCACAGTTCAAAGTTCCAGCCATGCATCTTCAAGGGGGAGGGTGGGCTTCTGTGGTTGTAGCTTCTTTATACAGTTTTTACTACAACGGGCAAAACTCCTTCCTAACAATGTTTAAGGCATGAACCATTTCAGTCCCTGACAGGCAACCTTATGGCCTATTTAGAAAGTATATTTTCAGGAATAAATCATCATTATCACTCGAGTGTCTAAGCATTACATTCTTGCCTTATAAGTGGAGAGAAAACCAAGCTTGTGGAAATGAAATTACTTTCCTCTGGGAAGTTAAAAAATGGTGGGAGCGGCTTTTATTTCCCGGTGTCGTGTGCTGCACTGCAATTTTTGCATCAGAAATAATCTCTGGAAGTGATTGCTGCCTCCCTCCAGCACCATCTACCCAGGCAGGGTATTTACCTAAGCCCCTGGGATCCCGGAGTGACGCGAGTCCTGTATCTTGGCACGACTTGAGTCATCTCAGTTGTGCAGCTCCTGCCTCTGCAAGACAGGTTCAGGTCACTGCTGGATACAAATTAAAAACACCTTTCCATCATGCTGCTTCTGGTAGCTCTTGGTCTAAGAGAAGTGTTAGTTTGATGGTGTGAAGCAGCCTTTACAGATTGCCTCGCTGTGCAAACTACAGAGGAGAAATGTAAACAGCAGAAATCTAACACTGAAATATGTGAAAATTAATTTCCTTCCTGCTCTGCCCAAATGGTAGAAATAATATGAGTGTTTGGTGCTCCCATGTTTTAAGCAGGAAACAAGCAATACCACCCTGAATGAGAAGTTTGTCCTTTGTACCTGACTAATGTGTGTGCAGAAAACTGCAGTGAGTAGATGAAGACATTCTCAAACTGCATTTTGCAGCAGAAAAGGACAAGCTTTGATGGCTTTTATGCTGTTCTAATTTTAGTACAAATTCATTTACTAAAATAAGGAAATACTCGCTTGAAAATTATTGCAGGAGGAAGACAATAAAAGCTTATCTGCCTTAGTTTGAAAGCAATATCTGAAGTGGATGTATTTCATACTTTAAATAATTTAAGTGGCTTGTATCATATGAAATCTCATGAAAAATGTTAGACACTTTTGCTCTGGATACAGTTTGTCGAATTGATACAATCCAGGAGAGTTCATCTGAATTATCTGAAGTCTTGTATTCAGCAGAGTGGTTAAACTTTTATTAAAAATTTTTGTAAATGCTTCCATTCAAAATTGAAGTGAATATAACTTGTTTGAAGTTCTTCATGTGAGACTCAATGTAATATGTTTCATTTAAAAATGTCATGAAAGAGGAAGCAGTTGATGAGATACTATAAAGTATCTCTTTGAGTTGTTGGTTCATACCTCCAAAAAGAAGGGGGCTGAAGATCTTTAATGCTGAATAGAAGTATTCACACAGAAAATTAATGCAGAATAGCCACTGCATGTGTAGCAGCCATTTCATGCTAATTTTTCTATGACTTCCCAGTGCACACAAGGCTCTAGTTACTTCAGATGAATTGTCATGGGATCCCTGTATGGACAAGCTCTTGCTGTATGGAGCTGAGGGAGTCAGGAAATACTGGGAAGCTACCTTCTTTTTCTTTTTTTCATTTTTCCCTCCGTCTTTAAAGACTCACTGGCTGAGATCACTCATGGGGGCCTGAACTACTTAATATTCTGCTAGCTATTTCCTTAGAAACTGATTTAGCTGTGAAATCATTAACTCCCTCCTTGGACTGGATCCTTTTTACTAGAAGTGTAGTTTAGTTAACTTAATCTGATATTGGGCAGGGAAGCTTTCCATGTCTGCCCAACTTCTTTTCACACACTTTTCACACCTCTCTCACTTCTGCTGTGTTTTATTGCTTACTAGTAAGCAATTGTATCCCTGTTCTGTCCTTCAGCTGCTTAAGTTTCCCCTTGATCCACTTCACTTGTGAAATCAAGAGTTCTCTTTGTTGCCTACTTTGTTTTAAGTCTGTGTTGCATACTACTCTTTAAAATTAAATCCTTGTAATATTCAGAAGCAAATCTTAAATCCTTGAAAAAACTAAGCATTGAAGACCTCTCAGGCCCATTTCTACAATAGTTTTCTTTAAGTGCCATGGTGGTATTTTGGGTCTTCAGACTGCAGAGAGTTATGGTTTCCTTTCTTCAGCTCTTTTATTGCAGTAGGAAAAAATGTTAATTTCAAATACATCTGATGTCAGCTGGTTTGGGGGAGCTACAGTCAAGAAGTTAAATTACATCCTTAGTACTGGTTTGCAATATGAAATATAAAATAATTTCAATGTGTACAATGTCATTACAGGCAATTAGAAGAAATTAGAATAATTAGAATTTTACTCTGATTAAACTTTTTATACTGTAAGCATTCACCTTGCATTCCCCTTTCCCCTCCAGGCCAGCAAACGGTACCAGTTCTTGTCATGATAGGGATGAGAAGCTGCAGTCTCCACCAAGTGGTCCTTCTTCCATTTGTGGTGGGAGCCAGTCCAGCATTTCTGACTTCTGCATTTCCCCCTCAAGTAAGGATGGCCTGTGGATGCTATTCTTAATTGCTGATGTCTTCCTTGACTGAGGCAGGTGTAGGGGGCCTGGACTGCACATTGTAGATTGGGGATTTTTAGTGTAGAGTGGAAATGGCCCTCTGTTTATGGAGCCCAGGTGAGTCTGCAGGACCTTGGGGCACACAGCAGGCTTTGGGTCAAGCTGAATGAGTGGCCACAGAAGGTAAGGTGTGGTCAGCAGACACCAATGCTCTCACTTGCCTGGCTCCATCTTGCTTCCTGTGGAAGTGCCAAGTATCAAACCCAGGGCTTCCGATGTGTGAAGGATACTCTGCAATGTCCTGTGCCCAGGAAAGGAGCTGCAGCCAGAGACAGTGCACTTCCCAACAGGCAAAGCTCCTTGCTTGATCAAATATACCTTTGTTTGGATCTAAATGAATCACTGTCTGCTGGCACCTGCAGGCTCTGTTGGCTGTATCTCAGTGTTAGAGCTGAAGGCAGCTGCAGTTATCTGCTGAGATTTGCAACTGCATTCAGACCATCCAGGGCTGTGGAGGATGGGCAGCCCCGTGCTGTGTGCCTGCATTGTGGGTGATGCTGCTAAAGATTCTGCCCTTGCAGCTTCAGCTGAAATGAATGCAAACTCAGCTGGGCCTGAGAGCTCAGAAACGTGTGATGGAATTTAAAAGGCTACAGCCTTCTGAAATGCTCGATTGCTGAACTTCTGATATCCACACGATCATGGAACTTTGGATGTGGGAGTTTCAACCTTCCTGCAGGGATTCATTAACATTTCCAATTACTGATCTAAGGCAAAACGTTCAGCAGTTGTAGATAAAGGATCTTGCAGCACATCCGGGACAGAATTATTAATAAGTTCAGGCAAAGTGTGTCTTTTTTTTTCTGAAAAATATGCTTTGAAGCAGTAAAGGAATAGCATACTTTTTGCTTTCTCTTCTATTTTTTTTAAATTTCCTAAAGGAAATGAAAAGGATTCTGAGAAAAGTAACCAAGGTCTTGCAGACAGGAATTCACTTGCGTAATGCCTAGAGCTGATAAATGTAACATGCTGAAGGAGAGGAAGATAGAGGATAGGAGCAGGAGAAGCTCCTGTCCAGGGTGGGCACTTGGGTTCTTGCTGTTGTGTAGCAATGAGAGCCTCGTTGTGCACAGTAACACCTTGAGTACAGCTCTGGGGCTTTAGCCAGCCAAGGGCAGCAACTCACACCAGCAAAGGTTATAAACCAAGCAAAAGCTCACTGACTGGGCAGTTTTCCTCTGGGAAGGAAAAGAAGAACAGATTTTTACATACCTATGCTTTATAAAGGAGATTAAGCCAAGTAGTTATCAAGGGTGTTCTTATTTGGTGTTCTAAAGTGTAACTGGATGCAGTTCCTAAGGCATTATGCAGCCGTCCAGAGCCCAAGTGAACCAGATTTTTATATCTTTCCAGTGATATGCACACACTCATCTCTGTCACTTTTGCTGTGCTGCTGATGATGTCTGATAATTTGTTTTGTAGAGATTTGTGAAGAGGTTTAAACAGACAGCCTGAGTCAGTCAGCAAAGTAAATGTTGCTAATTTTTGATGACTATTGATTTAAAGCTTTCATGATGAAGATATTTTTGCCAACTTAAATGTTTCATTTTGTCAGAACTTTACTTACAGCCTCTGTTTAAAACAGTCTGTTAGGTACTTTCAGTCAAAATTACATGCAGGTGGCTACTAATAAGACTACTAGATTATATTACTTTCCTGTAAGGTCAGAATATACAACATATTGCTAGTTTATATGCATTAGACATGTAAAAAGACAAAAAATTTTTGTGTGTGACAGAGGAAATTCTTCCTAGCATTAATCCAGGCTATAAAATAACCCATAGCTACTTGAAAGATGGCCTGAGGTGGTTTGTTTTAGGTTTTTGCAAGTAGCAGTGACACATGTGCTTGTCTTTCTTATCTTTTGGGATTTAGAAATGAGGTGGAAGAGAAGAGAAAAGAGAGACAGCACTGCTGGAACCCTGGTTGTTATGTCAGTGACAGGACTTTTATTCTGCAGGATGATAATTGAGCTGGGTCTTTGAACATCTCCACTTTTCTAAAAGGCAATAGGGATTGTAATATTTAAATTGAAAAGGCTTTAATTTAATGGAAAATAAGCCCTTTCTCTTCTATTGCCATCTAAGATACAGCAGGGAGCAGAAATGTGTGAAAATAATGGTACTGCTTCTAGAGGCTTTCATGATGCTCTGCCAAACATCTCTGCTGTGCAATAAACATGCTGTTTATTGACTTCTGGTCTTGGTCTAATGGTCATTCTGCAGTACCAGGAACCTCCTTATTTCAGAATATTTGTTTCCCAGCATCACATGAGTACCTTGGGACTCAGGGTTTCATGCAGCCAAGTTGTGAAATGAATAGTAAGAGACAAAGAGTGAAAAAAACAGAATAAAAGCTTCATGTGAACAATTATCCTTGTCAAGGGGCTATCTCAAGGAGGCTAAGTTTAGCCTCAAGGAACCTTAATCCTCTTTTGTTTTCTAAAAATGAGCATAGTTCCTAATGTCCTCCTGGAAATATTTGGTTGTTCTTGAACTGGTCTGATTTTTGTCTGGTCCATCCTCTGCCCCTTTATCCTTTGGTTAAGAATCAATAATTCTTGCACTCTTTTTTTTTTTTTGTCTCCTTTGAAAAGAAAACTTGTAGATCAAAGATGAACCCTGATCATCTTCCTACACTTATTATGCTGAATGCCAGACAGAACATGTGCTGGGCAGCAAAATGCCTGTCTGAGAGTGACCTGATCTGCATTCTTATGAGCATGAGAGAGCAAACCAGGACAGCAGCCTGTCCTGAGCATGGCAGGAATAGTGCTAGGGATTTTCCCTAGACCTTGCACATCTTAGTAGCCTTGGGATTCTAAGCAAACTGAGTGTCCTTCACTGACCCATTAGTGTAAGGCAGAAATTGAGTGTGACAGAAGTGTAAAACACTTATTTTTGTCTGTTACTGTGCATATGTACAGACAACTGCAAGGAGTTGTGTTCCTGGGGCTTTAATGAGATATCAGACATAGCTGATATGTGTTAATTGGGAGTCTACATGCTTCTATACCATTGCAAGTGCACAGTGTATCCAGTTTTATTTTCCAACTGCAAAGGGCTTAAATTATCACACTTGCAGCTGTTTTGCTCAGGTGATGAGCCATAATACACTTTGCCACATGAACTCAGTAGCCTGCCAAAACCTCAAGGTTTCCTTCATACAGCAGGAACTGTGACTTGATTGTATTTCTAATAAAACTGTAAGGACATAACACTGAACTGTGTTTCTTTTTTAAACAGCAGTTGAAATGAAGTCATCGGAAGTATTAGCATCAGGCCATAGAATGGACCGACGCATCCCAGCTGGTGATACCTTGTCTTCTCAATCTGCTGACTTCACTGAGGACAAAGTAAATGGTCAATCACATAGGTATGATCTATCCAGAGGATACCTAAAATTGTGAGAGGAGTCTGACAGGATTTACCAGCTAATTCCATGCTGCTGTAAAGACAATCTGTGAAGTCATTTGATGTATGATGTAGTCTGGCCTGAGACAGCTGTGGTGGTGCTTGCCAAACAAAATACCCTTTGCTGTGCCAGAGGCAGCTGTTCAATTTCTAAGCATCTGGTTCAGAATGGGAGAAGTCTCAAGCAAGAAATTATTTGTGAACTTCACATGTATGCTCAACGCAGCCTTCTGAAAATAAAACTCCCTGATTGCTTCCTTAGATGACTCAACACTAGCCCATGAAAATCATCTATTAGAAAGAAATAAGTAGGACTGTGGGAACAGGACTGGAATTAGCATGCAGAAGGAAGAAAAATGAAGCATTTAAGAGGGTTAAGAGTGTTTAAACATGCTGGGTTGCTAGCACTGCTGACCAGAGTCCCTCATTTATCCGCTGGATATATAGGTATAGCAAAGGAGGCAAAGTTATGGGATCACCCAGCAATGGGTTTCAACTCTTCCTTGAAATTATTCCTGTAAAATGAAAGGTCTTGCTTTCCTTGTCTTACTTATCCTGTTCACCTTGAGCCCTCTGTGAAGCCTTTGTCATTTGTACAACTGTGATGTTATATCTTGGATGAGAGCTAGGAATTAATTAGCAATTGGACCAAAGTCTACCAAAGTTTTCAGGGCCTGCATGTGTCCTTCAGACATTAACAGCTTTTTCCTATAGCTAACTAGATTGGACCAAATTTTAAACAGTGTAGACAAATTTTAAAAGCAAATATGTTCCAGAACTAAAACACAGAATGGGTGGAGATGTATTAAAGAAAAGGTTTTACCAGCTCTTAATGCACCTGATTTTTCAGAAGTGCTTGGTTATTTGTGAAATTACTGCTCTAGCACTTCTGAAAGATTCTGTGTCTAGAACTTTGTTGTCTTCAGGCCCACAGATGCCAGTGTGTGGTTTTGGGTTTTTTGGGGGGTTGATATGGCTTTGGTTGTTTGGTTGGGTTTGTCCCCCAGTTGTGCTGTTTCCATGGTGAGATCTGAGAAATTACACATTGCCAACAAATTATCACTGGTTTCAGCTGAAGTGCTTAGTAGTCATACCTCTGGCACAGCATTACTGGTTTTATTTCTGTTGTCTGTTGTAACAGTAGCTAAGCACATAATTGAAATACAAATAGACCATAAAAATTTATGGCTGAATTGTTTGCTTTGTGGTGGAGAGAGGGACATTATATTTCAGGCTTTGCTTCCAGGAAGCAAATCAAATTTGCAGCATCTTGTCCCCCACCTTAGTGAGATGCTTTGCTTCTCTACATAACCTCTTATTAAATAGGGGTGTTCCCAGTAATTTATAGTATTTGTTCACAAACATTTGTCTAAATCTCAGGATGGATTTTATAGAAGTGAAGGCACAGGTGCAGTATCCTGCAGAGGAAGATCATATCTTTTCATCTTGTGTTTCCTCAGCATGCATGCAGTAATTTGGATTTCCAAATGCAGCCTCGAGTTACAGATACAGGAATGCAGCCATTCACAGTCAAAGAGAGCACAGGCTTTTGTGTGTCAAGGGTCTTTTGTTAATATGTTGGTGTTGCAATACCCAGACCTGCCTTTTCATTCTTTCACTCCTGGATGCAGACCATAATTTGTTTGCAAAACAGACAGGACTAATAAATCACTGCTTTGCTCAAAGTTTTGTCCATTGTAAGAATTGTCTCCTTCCTGGAGGCAAATATCTCTTAGGCAAATACCAAGACCCTCCTAGAAGAGGTATGTATGAGAAAAGGAAGGCTGAGTAAGACTGTGGAAGTGATCACTTCTCTTTCCCTTCTTCCTTAGCAGTATAAATTGGGAACTTAACTGCACAGAGATGAGTGAAATTATGCAAAATCAGTTGGAGAGAAGAATGAGACCTTAGTAGTGACATTTCTGCTGCAGTTGTTTTATTTCCACAGGAACAAATGATTGTCCCAGCTGATGCAGGTCAGACTGGCAGCTGGTCTTGCATTGATATCCCTGTTGCATTTTGATCATGTGAGAATATAGCTCTGTTGTGCTTTTTAGCCAATCAAGGATGGATTTGTAACAGACTTCAGTCACAATTGTGACTGACTGAAAAAGCAGGATTTTTTTAATATTGTGACTACATCCAGTATCATCATGATAAAAAAAAGTTTAAACTCCGCAGGACATTCCTATGGCTCTATTAGCCTTGCTTTTCTGATTATCTGGTAAAAATGGCCAAAAGTCCCAGTGTATTCTTGGAGAAAATAGTTTAATTCATCTTTATATGTTCAAGTCCTGTCTTATTTCTTGGTTGATTATTCCAATCCCAGTGTCAGTCTGTTGTGCACTTTTTTATAGATAGTCATTTCAGTTTTTCCAAGTAAACAGTTTTCTTTCTTCTCAATGCAAATGTAGGTCTTTGTGTGAATTTGTTGTGGGTTTGGGTATTTTTGTTTGGTTGTTTCTTCTTTTGTTTTGTTTTTTTTCTTTGAGCACACCTTGTCATCAGTGTGTCCTTTACCAAATGCTGAAGAACATTTCCCACACTAGCTTTTGCTTCTTCTTTCTTCAACTAATCAACTTGTTAAGGTTAACAAATCGGAGTTTAGGGTGTTATCCTGATGATTAGTTATTTTCTGTTGACCTTAACCTATTTATTCATGGAGTAAAAGATGAAGTGATTCTGTGGTACTTGAACTCCTGGAAAGCCAGATCTGCTCTGCATCCTCTCAGAAAAACAAAATTTTTTCAACTTTACAGTTTTTGCTACCAGCCTATTTCATATTATCCTTTCCTGAAGAGTTTGCACAAATGTGAACCATTTTGTGTGAGAACTCTTTCTTGTGTGTATCTCTTTCCTTGGTAAAGTGATGTGACTCTGATTGCATTGCTTTGCTCTGTCTGGCTGCCGAGGTTACTGCCCTGAAACTGTAGAAATGGTTGAATGGCTATAAAAACACTTATTTAGTGTATGGGAATACAGATTCAAGGTTTTGCTATCTGTTGTGGATCAGGGAAGAAAAAAACCCCTCAATTGTGGCTCAAAAACTGCCTTGAGGCTGGTGAATCTTTCTTTTTAATCTACCTAAGAACATCGTAGTATGCATAAGATTACGAAGAGCACTCGTTAATTGAAAACCCAATTCACTTGGACTAACTCACTTTACCAAAGTGGGTTAAATGACAAAAAAGCTATAACAATGACGCTGCTATATGGAGATAATGATGTTTAAATATCTCTGTGGTCCACGCCTTGAGGTTTTATCTAGCCAGTCTTATTTTTTGGTGTTGTTTTACCAATCTGTTTCTGCTGCTATCTGCCACCTCCTCCTCTGAAGCTGAGACAAGTGTTAACACTTGTAGTACTCATAGGCAGAGGGCTGCAGAGATGGCTCTTAGCAGAGCAGTTAGCATGTCTCTGCCCTTAATAGTTACCATATACATATGCAAAATGCAGACAAAAATGCTGTTTAAAATACAAAAGGAACACTTGCTCAAATCTCCCTACAAGGTGAAGCAGGGCTATGGAAGGGCTAATCAGCACTGACTCAGCAGCATTCCCAGGGGAGGAGGGGAGATTAAATATCTTGAAAATCCTCCTAATCACTCCTTCTGGTGGTCACAAAGGGTTCTTTTGATGGAGCTAATAACACGGGGACTTTCTATTTTAATCACTGATTTTTAGACGGTACCTATTTTTTCGATGTCCTACCTTTGGCTCTTTTATTCCTAAATACGATGAAGTTTCCATGTAGCTGTTACTTTAGTTTAACCTTTTCTCCTTTTAAGAGAAAATCGACTCACTAGTGCAAACATTAATTTAGGTTCATAATTTTTTTAGAGACTTGACATTTCCTGCTAGCCTCCATTTCTGTAACTGGGAAAAGCTATAGTTATGCTGGGGGCAGGGGAGGACAGTGTATCCTCACACAGTTATTGACTAAATTGTAAAGAATGATATTTTTGCAGCACATGCAGACTGTGAAGTAGCAGCACCTGGTTTATGTTCTCACTGTGCACAAGGAACCTGTGTGTTAAGGGAATTTATTTTACAGATGCCATCACAGCTTTTTTGCTCCTGTGACAAAGCCCTCAGGGAGTTGTACAAATCTTATCTCAGACAGGAGCCAGGGAGGCTGCCTATGTCAGCCAAGATTGACCTACACATGGAAGAAATTGTGGTGTCTGTGCCCTGAAAGGATGTGTTCCTATGCTGTAGCATATCTGTGTATTTTTTGCACCCCAGAATGAGTCACTGGATGTGATAAACACAACAGAAAACTAGCTAAAGGTCAGTTACTGGTTTGCAGGGAATTTAACTGAACCTGTTCACTGCTGTTGTATGAAGAGTGAGGTTTGAGTGGGATGGACAGGTCTACAGAGCCAGGTTAGAGGCTGTGCAGTGAGCACACGTCCCAGGCAGTGCCTGTGGTGCTGTGTTCCTTTCCATTTGCAGTGTCCCTGAGGTCTGAGCACCTGCTGGGCTGTCACAGCACATAGTGCAGGTTTCACTTGGTTGCAGACTTACTGTGCATGCCTGTTTCTCCCTGCACTGCTAACCCTTTCCCTCTCCTCCTCCAGCGAGTTTGCCTTGGCCTTCACCAGCAAACCTAGGATCCCGCGCACTCCTGACGGGCAGAGCACCAGCCCTAGAAAGGGAAAGGTCCCAGCCATTGCCCCCCAGTTCTCTCAGTCTGGACCCCAGCAAACAAGCTCCTCAGCATCATCCAGGAGTAGACAGAGTAAGTGGAAAATGTCATTGTTCTGTTTGTCATTCCTTGGGGAGGGAAAGGAGGGAGCGTTGTAGAAACTCTTCAGGAATGAAGTCGTAGGCTACAAATGTGCCAGGAGTATATGACATTGTACTTGTCATCTGCAGGATGTACAACCATGTAATTATATCCTGCTGAACACTGCTCCTATTTCCAGGCTGTCATGTGAGCAGTTAAAAGACATGCTTTTTCCTGTCTCTGGGTGGAGAAAAGTGGCCCAAATTCTCAGAAGTTTTTGGGGAAGCTTATGAGTCTCAGATTAGACCTTCTCTAGGTGTCATCAGAATTTTTCCTTTTCTTTAGACATTTGTTCATCCCACTGTGTAACTTGAAGTCGGATCCCTGGGTGTGTCTACACTGCAGCTGAATGTAGAGCAGATGTCAGGCAGCTCAGGAGATGGCTCAGGGCAGCTTGGTAAGCAGAGAGCCAAGCACAGTGTGCTGCTTATGGCAGTCTCCTTTCTGCTGGAGACTGGTACTCAAGAACCATGTGGCTGTGCTGCGGCCTGCAAAAGTTTATAAAAAATACTTCATCTGTGGGGGGGTTCAGAAGAGAGGGTGGCTTTGACTTGAGGATGGAGGAAAATGATGGACACTTGCTTTGAGCCAGGCAACACAAGCTCAGTACAGAGGAGAAATTGATCTTGGATGCTCAACACATCAGTAAACACGTGTGGTGTGTCAGCTGTAGAGTTTTTTGGGGTGGAGAGGGAAGAAAGGTGCATTCTTCAGTAATTAACAAACTTCTTCCCGGGCATTTGGATAGGAAAAGCTGGATTCAAATACAACTCTGTGTCCATCATCAGTGAAAATGGCAGGACCAAATGCATCACAACAAGTTTAGTGATGATTATTCGATCACAGTGTAACATCAGCTCTATTCTTTAGCTGTAACAGTTACTTTGAAACATTTGACAAAAACATAGTAAGTCAATACCTTCCCAAGAAACTCAAAATGTGTGTGTATTATTAGCTACTCATTACAGATATGGAAAATGAAATGAAGATAATTTAAATAACCCAGTAAATCAGTAACAGAGCTGGAAAGAGCATTCTGAGCCTTCTGTGTTGCTCATTCATTGTTCCACACAGTTGCATGTCAGAGAAGTGGTGTGCTTTCCTTCAGGGAGGTCAGGTGAGGCATTGGAAGGGAATGTTCTTGGTGGTGAAAGGAGGTTCTGACCTGGAGGCTTCTTGCTTCAACACTCCTGTACTGAGGTAATGCAGCTCTTTCAGCTTTACCTTTGCTGCATGTGCCCCGAGTTTTACCTCTGACATCAGTGCTCTCTGTTTCCTGTGACAGCAGTGCTGTTCTGCCCTGACTGGATGTGGTGTTAACACCCAAGAGTCCGTCCCTGGTTCCTGTTTCGGTTCACTTCCAAATGCATTGGCCCATTGAAAAGAAGCTCTAGTAAAGGAAGGAAAAGCACAGTGTGTCTTTGTGTGTGTGTGTATGTATGTACACAAAAAAATCTTCTAAATGTTCTAGTTTCTCCAGGGCAGCTTTACACTCCTGGGGAGAGTGTCCTAGGAAAGATGTGACATACCAGTGTTGCTTTCAGAAGGCTCTGGAGCAAGATCCTTTCCCAGTGGCACAGTGTTAAATATATTTTATTTTTAAATTGCTTTATAATAGATCAGTTGGGGTTCTCTGTGGATTCAGTATATGTGATCTATTAGTCCAGATACTTGAGCTCTTCTAACTTTTATTGTTTTATTTGTTTTATGCTATACCTCTTCTCTTTGCTGAGAATGTATGCTGGATGTATGCTATGTGTCCATTTACCATTTCTCCCAATTTTTCACTTGGAATTCCAGATTACCATTTTCTATCTGTCCACATGTGCCACGAGACAGTGTCAGCAGTTGAATGTTAAACTCTTCCTGCTAAAAATAGTAAATAAATTATTTTGCAAACAACTAATCTTCCACTCACTCTGTGTACATGTATCCAGCCTTGTTGTCTGCTGTCGCAGAGCACCTATTAGTTCTTGTCCATCCTGCAGGGGCTTTCACACAGGTGTTTATAGGTGGGAAGAGTTACTTGAAGGTTGTAAGGACCAGATTTTTAAAGGACTGAAAAGAGTTTTAAGCACCTGCACTGAAACTTGAGGTTCTCGAAGGTAATTCTCAGCTGTTACTTAAAGATGCAGGGAAGGGGTCTGAAGCAAGTGAGCCTCTAATGTTTCCCCTGTAAAGCTCTGTGCTCACTGCTCTTTTAATTTCCTAGCTGACTCCTCTGTAGGTCAAAAATGGTATACAGATGCACAGGTAGCAGCAATCAGTAGATTCCAGCAGTTGCTGCCTCCCATTTGCCTGCTGCATAGGTATGTAGGATTTTACATATCAAGAGACTCTGTTCCAGTGGAAGACTAATTTGTGGGTTTCTTGGTATTTCTGGAGAAATGCGAGTTTTTATAGCTGATGGACATGATGAGAGAAAGATGACTTTCTGATTTTACTTGATGCATCCACTTATTTTAGAGGCACATGTTTAGCTTGACTTTAGTATTTATTACAGGTGTATTTTCTGGAAACAAGTTGATTTTATGTAAACCTACCTGAACTAGCTGGACCGCTCCTCTTGGAGCACGTGTGTGGAATGCCTGAAGAATTCACAGGAAGCCCAGGTACTTAGTGCAGCTACAGGCCTGGGGCCAGATTCCTGCCTGAGATACAGCCCCTGCTGTTAGCTGGACTCTGGAGCAAGAGCAAGCTCCTCCAAATAAAACCAGCCATGCTGGGGTCCTCTGTGATTTCCACTTCCAGGCTGGCACAGGGATGACACTGGCAGCATGGCTGGAGCATAGGGTTCCACAGGGAGCATAGGCACCTCCAAATTTAGACTTTTTCAGTTGTGTTCCATGTGGACGTGGTTGCATGGTTTAATCCACTCTGATCCTTTTTCTTTATCTGTTCCAGGCAACTCTGCATGGGCGTGCTGAAGCTGTTTGCAGTGTACCAAGTTCTGTCTAAGGCACATTGGAGCTAGGGCAGTAAAAAAAATCTCTGCCAGAAGAATGGGCAATGTTTTTTGTCAGCAGTGCAACTGGGTCCTGTGATGCCCTTTCAGTTCTTTCAATATCCCTTGAAAAGGGGTTGCCATAAATACATTCTGCAGTTTTAAGTTGCAGCATCACGAGTTAAAGTGCCTTTCTGCATGTTTTTTGTGATGTTTGTGTCCCTGTACAAGTTGAACAAGTGTTTTCCTCAGGCCACTTCTGTCTTGTAATAAATCCTGCTTTCAGCTGACAGACCCTTTCTCCAATGTTTTTCTGCAGGCAGCCAGTCCTACAGGAAGTGAGAACAGTTCCTTTCCTCGAGAATCACCTGTCACATTGTTGAAGGACAGAGCCAGCTTCCTGTAATGAGCTTTACTGGTGACCTACAGAGGAGAGTGAGGTTGTTGACACTGCAGGCCTTGCACAGGGATCCAGGATTATCTGATGGGATGTGTCTGTGGTCTCTAAAGCTGGCTAAGACAAGGGCCTTGTTATGAGAATTCAAGGTCTCAGCAGCAGCCCAGGAATGACATGGGAGATGGATATTCTCTGCTAGTTTACTCTAAAGGGACATTGCCACCCTGAGAATAAACTCTTGCTCTCTGCCTTCTATGTCAGAGTAAATGGCCTTTGGAAACAGAATGTAGGCTCAACCCAGGAGTCTTACCAAGCAACTGTATTTTTTTACTTATTGCTTGCTGAAGCAGCCTGCCAATTGCTTTTTTTTTTTTTAATTCTGCCTGTATGACTGGCTTGGGAGGTATCTGTGTTCAAAGGATCTATGTGAAGAGGGACAGTGTCTGGCACATGTGCAGAGCCTTCCTGCCCTGAGCAGTCCTGTGTGGGGTGAGATCTGTATGGCCTCCAGACCTTGAAGAGGGGGCATTTTATCAACTTCTGGTTTACCTGCAGCAGATGAAAAACAATGTCACGGTGCCCAAGACAGCATCCATGCTCACCTCTGAGGTCTTTGTCTGCAGCAATTACTCCTATTCCTTCTTTCTGCCTTTTTTTTTTTTTTTTTAATTTTACTGTTTTAATTCTACTGTTTAATTCAACTGTTCTAAATTCTACTGTTTCATTTGTGGAATGAGAAATCTCTTTTTTTCCCCTGGAATGAAGAGCTTATAGAAGAAACCATGAGAATGTGAGCAGATCAGAAGCAAGTTTCTTTACATGTAACTGTGCTTCATCTTCTTTGGTCTTTGTTGCTTTTTTTATGTTCTTCACTTCAGAGCAGTGACTGTTTATGTCTTTGTGGAATTTGTGCTGGTCTGTGGTGCATATGAAGTGCTGGCTAGGCAAGAGAGATTAGGAGTCCTTCCACTAAATAAAAAGCAGCAGTTAGTCCTGCCAGTGAATTACAAAGCTAGTGCTGTTTGTTGTTCTTTCTCTCAACATTAACAGTGACCAAGAAACACTAAAGTCTTCACTGGGGGTTGGCTTTTCAGTAACACCCCCTCATGTGACAGCTTTTAGGACACATAAATGCAGTTTACATTGGAACTTGGCTGCTGCTGAGGCAGAGATGTACAAAAAGCAGACAAGTGTATTTGTTATAGTCAGACTTGAGAAACAAAGGTTTTAATTAGTATGAAAACAGGGAGGTAAGGCTTTGGTTTTGGAGTTTCACCTTAAAAAACAAACAAGTGGAATGTAGCCTGAAAGGTAAAGCAACTGCTATAATGACACTGCCTTCCCCTAAAGTAAAGAGTTGTAAAGCCATTTCCATAGAGCCACAAGGAAGCTTTGTGCTTCTGACAAGATGTTGAATTGGGCCTCTTGCTCTGTGGTGGCAGCTGAAGAGCCAAGGCCACTGATGTCATTGCCTCAGCCCCACTGGGATCAGTGATGCTGTGTCAAATGTTTGCAGGTAGGGCTCCCACACACAAGTTCAGGAAACCCCTTTGGATAGACTTTAAATTGGAATGGGAGTGTTTTGTGGGAGAAGGCCTCCTATAGCTTAAAATCCAGTCAATTCATGTGGAAGTTACAATTTCTTACTCAGTAACACCAACCTAACATGGAGCAGGCAGAGTACAGGTGTTGCTTTAGCTCCCAAACCAAATTTGACATGAAGTGACTACAGACATTTGATAGCCTCTGTCACACAGATCCCCATGCCAAACAAAGAAGTCACAGAAAATTTCTGACTTGTGCTTAGATTCATTTGCCTCCTCTCAGAGCTGATAAACACAACTAATGGGAAAATGTCCTCTGGTTCACAAAAATGCAGTAATGGAAAACAACCATAAAAGTTCACCTCGTGCCTTTCCAGGGTAGGCAGAATTTCCTCTGAAATTCTGTTTTTTCCCCAGCACATAACATCAACAGCCAAGTTGTTAACACTGAAGTGCTAAGCAGTTCATTTGCATACATGAATAACACAGAATGCTCCAGTAGCTGAGTTTTATTTGTCTTACAGCAGTGCTGAGTTTCATGTTGGATCTGTGCTATGTTCATGCTAAATCTGATTCTGTAAGATGGAGGGCAGCTTTTGAAAAGTGTTGAGAGCAGACTAAATTTTTGAGGTTAGAACTTCACCACCCCTTGCCAGACACCCAAAGGTGGTTGGTAGGCATGGCAGCTGCTCCAGCAGATCAAGATTCATGAAAACCAAAATGCATCTTGCTGAGTTGGACTGAAAGGAACTGAAATGTGTGTGCTTGTGTGTTTCTTGCTCAGGCCTGTTGAAATGCAGAACTCTATGTGCATATTTTCCCATGTTCTCTTAGCTGTGTGAGTATGGAGTTTGAAATCCAATACTATTTTTATATTAATGCATGAGAATCTTCATTTTCCAAATACCTGAGAGAACCTATGGATGTGCTTAGAAATAAGTTATCAGCTGAACAGTAATTTGAGAGGCCGAGGAAGTAGCATGTACTCCTTTCCTCTGTCTTACTCACAAAAAAGCCCCTGTGATGGCAGTCAGAAGATTTGAAGCTAATGAAAATTGTCAGTTCTGCCTTTGTTCATAGGACTTCCACTGTTTGGGGTGGAAAGGTCCCTGAATGGAGGCCAGTAGCACACACATAGCAAATTCAGCACCTCACTCTGAAAAGTTGTTGGGTGTCTTTCGTATGTGCCATGGAGAGGCAGCTGCTAGATTCAACACCCTCCTGGGGAATTCATAACAGGAGCAGTGGAAATTGCTGCCCTGGTGGGAGGGCTGTGATTGCTCTTAGAATGGCTGTCATTTCTTTCACAAAAAGCAAATAAAATTATTGCAAACGACACACGGATCTGCAAGGAAAGTTTCTCCAGGACCAAAATCTTAAGTGGTCTACCGTGCCTTTTGGATGTAACTCCTGTATATTCAGTGTCATTTTCTTTATGCACAGTGTTATTTGAGACTGTGGAAGTCTATTGAAGTTTGCATAGAGGGCTCATTTTGTACAAGTGCTTCAAAATTATCTTTCCGTGACTAGATAAAAATGCTCCTAAAGGTTTTTTTTTTCTTCTTTCTCTTTTTGATATATTTGGTTTAGGGGGTCATGCAACTTTTATGTGTGCATTTCTTTACATTTCACTCTGGTTTATTATTGACAAATTCTGTCCCAAACAGTTTTTATCTCCATCTAAGTAGAAAACACATTTCCCTTCAGTTCAGCCTGGCCTGCCTCTGCAGAGGTAATGTTATTTACTCAGAGGTGTTGCAAAGCAGGCATGAACCACTCATTGTTTGTGGTCTCTCATGAGGAGAGACCAGGCATGTGGGATGCCACCAGCAACACTGGGTTGGTGTCAGAAATATTATTTGTTGTACAATTTAAGTGTGTAAGGGAAGACAAGCAAGGAAGTTCTCTGGAGGGAAAATATTGCTGTGATGGGGAGGGACAGTGGTTGCTTGGTTTGGCTTTGAGTTGAACCTTTAAACAAAGTTTCACTAATCTTTATAAATCATGGTGAAGATGGCAGTGCAGAGATAAAGAGCCTGATGGTAGCAGGAAAGCAAACATTGTGCCTTCCTTGCAGGTGTTTAAGTGTATCCAGACTTACTGGTTTAGCTAGGGGCTTGAATTGATCTTGAGACAGAACTTCATGGCAGTCTGGACCATCCTCATGCTTGCAGTCTGACTGAGTGTTGGAACAAGCACTTTCCCAGGAGAGGAAGTGTGGGAGAGTTGGGGCGTGCTCCTTGCTTGACTCTAAGGAAGGAGTGTGTGAGCCCTGCCAGGCACCCCGGACACCTCCTGTGCTGTGTGGGCCCCTGGGCTCGAGGAGGTCTGTGGGTATGGCAAGCAGAGAGGATATTTATAATTATAGCCTTGCAAACCTCCACTGATCCTGTGGGAACCCTGTACCAAAGTACTTCTGTGACTGAGCCATGTGAACTTCTCTGGGCTACGCTGCACTTTCCCAACCTATTCATAGAAATTGTGAAAGGAGGGAGACTCTTGAGAGTTTATTGATAGGTAAGAAATAGCAAGATGTTTCAAAACAAACAAAACAGACTGAGACTAGACTGTTCTGGCCAAGCTATGGCAATCTGCTACTAAAAAGAAACTGACTTGAAAAAGAAACCAACTTCTGGGTGCAGAACATAGAACATTGTCCTACTGTGTTATCAGACAAGTAATTCTGTAACCTGACATCTTGTCAGGAGTTGGGATCTGCTATTTCAAAGCAAGTTTCCTCCCAACTCCAGGCTGCTTTCTACCCTGCAGTGACATTGGATTCAGTTACAGCACCATGTTCCAAATTTCTGCTTTTTGAGGACCTGGTGCTCTCCGAACAACAGGCTCAGTGGCACACCCCAGGACATCTAATAACTTTCTGGAACATGTCCTCCTTTTAGTACAAGTTCTCTCAGCAGTCCTTGGCGTATGGTCCAAGTTTCCAAGAAACTAGGGCAGTAATTGATGGCAGTGAAAGTGAGAATGCTTCACATAAGCAGTAAGAAATCCAGGTGACAACTTCAATGTTTTGTTCTTATCTTCTTCAAATATGGGAAATGCTGTTCTGATATAATTTCAAGTCAACAGACTTGGGGAGTGTCAGTTATTTTGTTCGCTCTTCATGTGAGTGACCTAGCACTGCATTTAATTTCAAAAATGGTTTTCAGTATGCCTTGCTGGCTTTCATCTTAAAAGACTTTTAAAGTGTTACTTCATTTTATTTGTTTTCCTTTTAATAATGCTGAGAGCTAATTCTTCTGAGTAAGCAAATAAACAGGACAAATAAAAAGTAGCAAACACCTGAAACAATGGGGTTTATTCTGTAGATGTTTAGGGTGCCTTTTACATTAGGCTGTAACTGACAACTTCAAATGCTTGAGGCCATTTGAAAATCAGACCACCTGCAGAGGGACTTTAGGAGTTTGAGGACACTTCCCTCTACTGATCTCAAGGAAAAATTCTGGCCTTTGTAGATCCAGATTTAGTTCTCCTCCTCTGAAGAGTGAAAAAGTCAAGCTGGAGTGAGGATGGGATGAAAGTGCTGGAAATAGCAGCTGTGTGCCAAGTGATACAGTTCCTCATTTGGGCTGCCGTGTGCCGCTCTGTGTCCGAGCCCTTGCCTGGATCCGGCTGGCTGTTGGCAGAGGTTGAATCCTTCCTGAGAACAAATCACTTTATTGTTTGTGTCTGCTCATGCACTGCCTTTTGGGAGCGTGGTTCATGTTGTTGCAAGAAGCAGAACCATTAGCACCAAATGAATTCTTTGTCAAGCAGCACAGTCTCTCTGAAATTTTTACTCTTTTCTCCATCAGCTTTCCCCCAGGATCAAATTTGCAGTATTGTAGGGGACTGGCTCCTGTTAAGCAGATGACTTTTTTTTTTGTTAATTCTGCAGATTGTGGCCTACCATGATTTTCCATGAAACTGGCTCCTTTCTATTTCTTTCTCATCCAAGTGAGCAGCAGGGCAATGAAACGTGGCAGTTCTGGGACTTCAGGAAAACAGTTCTGTTTCGATTAAGCCCCTTCCACCCTCAAGGCCTGTGGAAACTAGACTGTTTGTAACAGCCAAAATTTCCACCCTAACTGTACCAAAAGCTCCATGCCAGGGAGTTCCTAGTCAGGAGGCACCAGCTCAGGGGATGATCCCTGAAGAAGCACAACAGCAGTTCTCAAGGGTCCCATAATTCCATGCCAAAGCAGCCATCCCTGTCCTGTTTCTGCCCAGATCTAGGGATTGAGTCTGTCCAGAGCAGCTGCATTAGTGTAACCACACTGCAACTGGGGCCAAATTATAGATTGTGAGCCATCAAACCTGGTCCCATGGCTCATAGTCAGCCTCAGTGCTTGTGTGACACAAGGCCCTGAGCACTTGACCCACAATTAAGGTTTTTAGGCCCCAACACAGTACACAGTAACAGCAAGAAGAATTTGGTTTGCTTCTCCCAAAATTCAAAAATTGGTCTAGTTGAGTCCTTAGTCACGTGTGCGTGGAGCTGACCTGACATTTAGTGACATTATCTTGCTCAAACTCAGGATCTGGCCATCGCAGAGGGAAATAACTGACTTTTGATTTGTTTTCCACATAGATGAAAAACTCTGAGTGTTCACATGGCTCTTTCCTGGGCTGTAGTTTAGAACCTTGGCGTGTTTTGGCAGGGGCAAGGAGAGAGCATGGTAAGGCTGTTTCCTCTCTCTAAGCCTTGTTATCCTCGTGGCTCTGAGGTGGTGAGGATGCAGTTTCCACAAAGCTGTGCTGAGCATTGCAGAAAGGTGGGTGTGAGCCACTTTGAACTTCCACAAATCTCCACGTTGGGGTTCCTAAGGTTCTCTGAAACCATATTTACAGCAACTAAAGCAGTGTCAGCATTTGTGTCACTGCCCAAGTCACTCAGAAATGGCAGCAGTGAGAACCAATTTCATCTCAAGTGCTTTGAGTCCTGGGTCATGTCCATGAGCAGGGCAGAGACCAAGGCTTCTTAACCAAAACCAGTCCAGGTGATCTGACACCTTTCTGGTGACAGTAACACATTTGTATCTGTAAAGGCCAATCTGAAAAAGGTATTTCCTTGCTCTACATCTCATTATTTTCATTATTTGTTCCTAGTGAGATGGAAATATCTCCTGTGTTTCAACCCAGTCCAGCTTCCCCTAAGCAGCTCTGAGGAGGCAGCTACTTTTCTACAAGCACTTGCTCCTTGCTGGCAGCAGGAGATTGTTTAAACTTTTGCACAAAGCTGGTAAGTTTTGTTCAGGTACCTAAAATAAGTTTCAGAGGGAACCTCAGCAGATTTATAAAAATCTGTCCCTTTATCCTGCAGCAGTGGTTTCTCTGAAGAGTCCTTGTAGTTTTCTGTCTCTGCTTCCTTCCCTCTCTCTAATGTTTTGTTTTGTTTGGAGTGGGGGGGTTGCCTTATATTTTCCTGCAATGGGAATTATTCTGGGGGCTGGATCATGTTCATGCATTACAGAGGCAAAGGAGGCTTTGAAGGATGCTTGTCCCAAGCTGGAATTGTGTGAAAACTGGCTGGATGTTTGGTGCGTGCTGGTTGTAGCCGCTTTCCTTTCAGCTGCACCACAGCTTCTTCCTTCAAACAGACCTGATCCCAAAAATATCCCAAATTAGAGTCTCTGGTATTACGCAGGAATTCCCTTCCTTTTGTGCTGGGGCTGATTAAAATCTCTTATTACCTTTACCTTCCAACGTCAGTACTTTATGCAAAGCCATTTCCTCGTAAGAAAAGTTCAGGGCAACTCAGCCCTGAAGTGTTACCTGTCCAGAGCTGAGACCTCTGGTCTTCATTAGACACCCCTCAAACCATTTCTGGGCAGTAGGAATGGGACAATGTGATGACAGATGAGCTGGTGTATTTTGCTTCTTTCTCCCAATGTGTCCCAACCTTGTCCTGGGCAGAGAAGTAAGCTCTCAGACTGCCTTATCTTCTGCAAAGCTGACTGGTCCTGCAACTTGGCACAGGTGCTGGTGTGACCCATGTGCTGCCTTGAACTAATTTTTTCTGGGCTATGAGTGTGTGGTTTGTACCAGGAATACCCTGTTCTTGCTAGGAAATCAGCTCCTGGGGAAGTACGTCCTTGCTTAGGCACGTGGGATGGAGGGGATGTTATCAGCACAGCCTTTGGGGTGTGTGGTGGGGTAACCCTGGAGGGCAGCTCAGCCCCACACAGCCCACATCTGCTCCCCCTGGAGCAATGGGGGAGAAAAGCAGAAGGGCCAAAGTGAGAAAATCTGTAGATTGAGAGAAAAATAGTTCACTAGGTACAGCAAAAGCTGTGTGCACCAGCAAAGCAAAATAATGAATTCATTCCAGCTTCCCGCGGCAGACAGGTGTTCAGGCATTTCCGGGGAAGCCGGAACAGTTACTTCATCATGCATAACTCTTATTTGGGAAGACAGACATCATAACTCCTTCTTTCTCCCAGTTTGTATTGCTGAGCACTTTGGCACACGGTCTGGGATATCCCTTTGATCAGCTGGGGTCAGCTGTCTGTGCTCTGTCCCCTCCCATTGTCTTGTGCACCCCCAGCCTGCTCACTGGTGGGGCAGCGTGGGAAACAGAGCTGGCCTTCGTGCTGTGTAAGCAACAGCTAAAACAGCCCTGCCTTATCGGCACTGTTTTGGTCCCAGATCCAAAACACAGCACCAGCTACTAGAGAGAAAACGAGCTCTGTCCTGGCCCCATCCAGGGCAGGTGTGTCTTTTTGTTGTGCTTTGCATGGGACTGGCCACAGCATGCGAGGAGTGGAAGCACAGTACAACTCAGGAGAGGCAAGAGCTCCTCTGAGCCCACCTGGGCACCAGGGCGGTGGCAGCAGGGGCTGCTGTGGGGCTGGCACCCAGTTACTGGACACAGAGCAGTTAGAGAGTGGAAACTGAGGGTTTTCCTGAACAATTTTGGGGAGATCTGAGAGGATGTGGCATACGACCCTGCAAGGAGAGAGGACTCTTGGTTGTCTCCTCCATCTCCAGGGGGTTGCTGGCAGGGACCTTTTAACTCCCAGCTGAACAGGATGGGAGAGATCCATACTGCATTGGGACCTGGTGCTTTCACCACTTCAGGAAAGGTTCGTGCTACTGCAGCAGCTCTTCCAAGTCAGGCTGTCACTGCCTGACTGTGCCAGAGTTGTTGCAGGCTCCTGTTCAGCCCCATGGATCAGGATATCAGTTTTTTAATCACGACGAGGTTTTCTTGTGTGTCTCATCATGAATTGATGCAATAGATCTGTAACTGCCCCAAACGGCTGCTGCTGTGCCTGGCTTTCTGGCAGATTTGGACTCTGAAACAAAAAGATGGGGAAAGAAAGAGAGAAAATAAGCTAAGCTGGCTCTGGTTTGGTAAAGTAGCACTAAATCAACAAGGCAGCTACATTTCAGCCTGGATTATTATTTGGAGCCATTTGTGTCCAGGATTCTCTTACAGCAGCTCAAACCTGGATTTTGACCTGCGTCCAGGTGTGTATGTACCAATTATTTTGTATTAGGCTTAACCATGGAGGAGGTCATACAATAGTCTTGGAGCAGGAAAGGCTGAATCAATATGAAATTGAGGTTGTTCCTGTAAAGATTCAAGAAGGAAACTTTACCACTACCACCACCACACCTACTTGCAGAACTCACACATCACAAAGAAGTTGAGAAATACCTTTGTGGTAGGTGATTGTCTCAAATGCAAATGTAATAGTATAAAAGTGTCTCCTTATTTCAACTCCTTCAAGCGAGACAGAGCTTTGCACCTGCCTCAGGGGAGATGGGGAGATTGCAAGAGAAAAGCAGGGGAGATATGGGGCTTCCCCCTGAGCTCCACTGCAGTGTGGGCAGCAGGGCTGGGAGGCTGCTGGGGACCAGCGCCGCGAAAGCATAGAGTTTTAGGAGGGGTCCTATTTTAATCCGTATTGTTTAATCTTGGGGTCCCATTTCATGTTGGTAGGGGTGATTCTTGTGATTCCTTAGTGCTGTCTCGTGTGTTCTTGCAGCAGTGAAATTGTTTGGGCAGGGTGGGGGTGCAAAAACTGCATAGGGAGGGTGCAGCTGGGGGAACAGCAGCAGCGTTGTGCTTATGGGGTATGCTGAGATTGTCTGGAGACTTAAAATGTCAACATGATCAGTACTAGCTTCTCCTTATTATATTTTCCAGGCACAGTTTGAAGCCAATATGATGACCCTGAGGGTGAGAAATAGATGGTGTTTGTCTGGACAGCCACATGTCTCCCCCACTGGTATGCTTCAGGAGGGAAGCTCTTACATACTATTAATTTCACAGTGACATTGAAATAGTTTTGATCCTGCTTCTACGTAAACTTAGCCCATGCTGCGCCCACATCAGCTAAGAGCTGTTGTGTGGGATCTGACTTTTCCTCCACATGCACTGAACATGCAACCCACGCCAAAGGCTGGGGCTGTGCATACCCAGCCCAGCTTTACCTCTGCCTTTAATCCTCTTCAGTTAATGGGGTGCAAAGTACCAGTGCTACACATCTCATGCACTGTTCCTTTTGCTCTAAACCTGAATTTTACTTTTTCCTGCTGCATTGTTTTGCGTAGGCAGCATCTGGTCAGGTTTCTGTTGCACCAGTGAGTTTGCTGGATTGGGTTTTACTCAAACAATGCATTCTGCCACGAAGGAGCAGGTTCGAGCAGGTTAGAGCTGTCCAGCCTGGCCATGCAGGAACCAGTGACGAATAAAGCTCCATAAATACATTCTTCTGCCTCTCCCCTTCCTCCACACATATATCAATTGCTTTTCTAGATTATTGAGAAAAGAATCTCTGTGTTTCCTGGGTGTGAAATGTATTGGTTCTCCCTTTGCAAGCAATGAAGATAATGTTGCTGACAGAGCCGCGGCTTGGCCCAAGGCTCTGCTGCTGGATGGGTGATCCCAAGGCCAGCGGGAGCAGTGGAGATATTTGCATTAGCCCTGTGAGCAGATTGCTCCACTGGGACCAACCTGGGGCTCGGGACCAGCCCAAAACAGAGCTGCCTGCACAAGCAGGGCTCCCCTCCTTCCCTGCTGACCCTAGCACACAGTGCCCTGCAGGGCTTGAGCGTGGGAAATGCTCGCTGGCCCTTCCTCCACTTCAGCAACACTAGGCCTGGGAAATGGGGTCCCTCTGGGCTCTAGGAATCTCAGGGCTCTGTATATATTTGAACCTCATCCCTTAACTGTTCCCCTGTGGCTGCCACCACCCTCCTTCAGCATCCTAATATCTGGCACAGCTTCCATTGCTGGGTGTTGTCCTCCCCACACACTCCTTGGGCTGTGCTCAGGGGTTCATAGGATCCATCCCCCTGCTCCTTAACAAAACCAGGCAATGCTGGAAGGATAACTGAGGAGAGAAGGAGTGGAAAAAGTTTCTGCAGCCTGATGCAGCAGCACTTGCCCTCTGCTCCAAGGCAGTTTGAGTCTGTGGGCTGTGCTCACCACAGCATCGTGCAGTGTCTGGTGACAAGGCTCGTCCTTCCCCTGGGGCAGCTGCTGCTGGTGTCCACACACACACAGCTTCACCCCACAGCCAGGAGTGCAATTTCCAGGTGACCTTTCCAGGTTAAGCACAGCTTGCAAAACCTCATGCCTCTTTCCAGGCTTATAAAACTCACTCATTTGTTGTGGAGGTTTCATTTGCGATAGGAGCTGAAGAGGGACTCCACAGCTGCCGAAACCTGGCGAGGGCCCAGAGGGGAGGGCGGCTGTGATGCACACCTCAGCCCTTCACTACCGCATTCCTCCCACCCAGATTTTGAGATTTCCCCTCTCTGGCCCTACTTGTGGAAGAGGACAAACAAACCCTGCAAGGAGAAATGCCAGGGTGAGAACAGAGGTTTGTCAGGCAGGCAGTAGCAAACCCCTGGTGGAGATTCCCCTTGAGCCTGTTCAGTCGCCTCTTGCAGCATAGCCCAGTCAGGATTGCAGGTTTTTCCCATTAACCCTGTTCCCAAGCCCAGAGCTGAGCTTGGTGTGGGTCCAAATGCTCTACAGGTGTAAATCAGCACAGCTTCAGCTGCACTGGTGACCCTGCCACGCTGCCCGTGGTTTGAGGGTGAGACCCCTTTGTCTCCTTTGTCCAGTCTGGGCTGAGAGCTATGGTAATGAGGATTTCCCTGGACAGACAGAGTAATCTGTTTTGTCAGGAACTTAGGGCATTCTGGCAAACTGAGCAGAAAATGACAGGTGAAAAAACACAGCAAGAGGTAGGAAGGAAAAAGGCAGAAGATAGTCATGCAGTCTCATGGCTGAAGGTTGCCGCTGTTTTCATGCATATCCCCACTGTGTCACCCAGGGTCACAAGAGTCCACCTCACTCTTTGTGTCCCCTGAGGCATGCACGCCTTGCTGGAGAGACCATGACAGCTGAAAAGCCCTGGTGTTAGGCTGTGGCAGGTTGGTAAGGCTCCTTTTGGGGTACACCTAAGCACCCTCCCCTATAACTCCATGCATGGACTTTGGCAGGCTCCAGCACTTCACCCCTGGCCATTAGACACAAGGCTCTGGGGAGGGCCAGCAAGTCCCCTTGCACAAGCAGGGCCCAGTGCAGTGCAGGGGTTGGTGCTGACCTGCAGACCGTGTGGCTCCAGCCCCTCTCTGCACAGCCCTGGCCCTGAGAAAGTGCAAGTGGCTTTTCCAGCACCTCCTCTGATGGAGGATTTTGCAATGTTTTCAGGTGAGAGGGCGGTTTGGACGGTGGTGCCCACCTCCTTGCTACGTTGGGAGCTAGGGAACAGAGAAGCCCCTGCTCTGGCCCCCTCCCAGCACAGCAGACAGAGCCCCGCTGTTGGTCAGAGGAAGTTTGGTGAAGGCAGAAAGGAGCAAAAGATTCCTGACAGGTTTCATCTGTCCAAGCCAAGAATGGTCCCATTAGAAGCTTGTAAACCTTTTTCTTCTCAAATACATCTATTTATTTTTTTAACTGCTGGCTGTTGCTCAAAGCGACCCGGTCTGCGTGTCCATCCCATTCGGTCGAGCTCTTGCCTGTGCCTCATCCTGGCCCCGATGACTCCGGGAAGGTCTTTGGCTTCCCAGCCATGAAAGCCGCTCTCTCAGGGAGGGCGTGGACGGCTCCCCTTGGCCGGGAGCCTGTGCCGGCAGCGGCGCTGGGGGGGCTCGGCTCGCCGGCGCTGGGAAGACTGGGCCAGTGTTTGGGGCCGAGGGCTGCTGAAAGGGCTCAGTGTGTGCTGAGCGTGAGTCACCCGGGCCGGAGGGCAGCTGGGAGCCGGCGAGGAGAGCGGCGCAGCGCTGCCGCAGGAGGGGCCGGCTGCCCGGGGAGCGGCGGCGAAATGGATCTCATTAGCGTGGAGTGGAGGCAGAAGGGCCCGAGGAAGGAGGGAGGCTGAGAGCTGCTGTTTCCAGGGGTGGAGGGATTTGAGGGAGCCTTGCATCACACCTGGGTGTCTGCGTGGGGTCAGGGATGAGAATGGGAAGGGGGCAGTGGAGGCTGGGCCTATCTGTACCCATCGCTGGACTTCCATGTGACTTTGGGTGTCAAACAAAGCCTGGGGAAGGGCTGGGAAAGCTCTGGAAAGATCCTTGGGGGTCCTTGAGATAGGCAGCTGTCTTGTGTCACCTTTTGGTGCCCCGAGCACTGGCTTGCAGGGCTGGGGCTCCGTCCTGGCTGGTGTAAAACATCCCTGGAGCTGCCGGTTTTCTTTGGCTCAGTTTGGTTATGTGCTTCCTGGTCTGGCTGACACACACCCAGGCGGCTGCCAGGCTGTGCCAGCACCTTACACATCCTCAGCATCAACTCCTGGTCCCCAGGGATGTCATCTGCAGTGGCAGAGCCAGGAGGTGGCTTGTCACTTCCTGGAGCAGGCAACACTGCTCGTAGCTCTGGGCAGTCCCAAAAGGAGAGTGGCTTCCTGGTGGTCCCAGTTAGGACCTCTGTGCCTGGCTGCATGTGAGATGAGAAGAAGGGGAGGGATTTCTGGTTTAGATTGGATGCAAGCATGTATGGGAAGGTCTGGTTTTATGTGCAAAGCAAACAGCTCTGCACATGGTGGTGCTACCACCCAGAGAGGTCCCCCATGACATGTCTGAGGATTAGGCATGTCCTCCTGTCTTCCAGAGGCATCCTGTGCTCATGTAAGACACCAGCAAGAGAAGAGTAGAGGCTCCTTGGGGTTCAGTTTGCCCCTGTCCTGGAGCCCAGAGCTGCAGGGGAGAGCAGGAGGGGCCACTGGCGCAGAGTGTGCAGAAAGCGCTTGCAGTGGTGGTTGATCAGGAGGTGCAACCTAAAGGGATATGCTTTTTAATGGGGATTTTGCTGACTGGACTGTGAGGAAGTTGAATTTTGATGAAAAGACAGACTAAGATATTGCCTTTAGCACAAATCGCCACAGCCCAAAAGCAGAGGGTCTCACCAGTGAGCAAATGACTCTGGGCATCAGTGAGCTGATGGCTCTGGGCAGCCTGGCCACATCTCTGTGCCTCCAGACCTGCAGAAAAACACCCCAGAGGCTAGGAATAATCCTATCAACTTACTGGCTGACATTTCAGGGCTAGTTCACCCACCACACCTCTGGTTTGTTGATCTGTGGAGCCCCGTTGCTGAACTCCGCAGCCACGTGCTCGGTGTTGGCACCATGAGCTGCTTGTGCCAGGGAGTGTCCCTGCACCTTGCCCCAAGGACTGATGGGCTTCCATCATGCTCCTTCCATGACGCCCAGTTCTCCATCCTTCCCCACCTCTCTCTAGTGTTAGGCAGATCCTCAAAGCTTTGGCCCTGCAGGAATGACCTCTTAGGGTGGTGCATTTCTGTCCTGTTGTCACCAGTGACAACAGGAGGGTGAAGGGAAAGTAAGCCATGATGGGCAGCACAGTCTGATGATACAAATGGGCTGGAAGGACCCAGGAGAGCCATCAGTTTGTCCTCCACCCCGTGCAGGAGCTGGTTTCCCATGGTGAGGCAGGGATCAACCCAGCAGCAGTGTCTGGAGCCTCCCTGCACCGAGGCACTGGAAATGCCAGAGCCACGCAAGGGCCGTCAGCCTGAGGGATGGCACGGGGCTGTGGCTGCGCCTGCTGTGCATCAGGGAGGGAGCTGGATCCATGCATTAACTCACTGGCCATCTCAGCCCACAGCATAGGATGACTTCACCGTCGGGTGAACATCCCACCATGGAAACCAAACCTCAGGAATGTGTCTGGGTGTGCCGACTGACTCTCTTCTCCTCTCCGGAGGGCTCTCTTATGTCTCAGCTACTCCCAGGCTAGCGAATTGCTGTTGTCACCTCTCCCACCAGCTCCCTGAGCTGGGCTGGGGAGCAGTGCCCATGCAAGGGTCATGCCCTGTGCCCGGCGGGTGCCTGCCCTGGGTGGCACTGCGGGTGCTGCCCTCCCTTCATGAGCATACAGAAGCAGAGAGCTTTGCCATGGCTTCAGTCCAGTAGCCCCAGCCAAAGAGGGGAAGTCTGCACTCCACATGCCCTCCTTCTCCCTCTCTCTGTCTCTTGCTGGAGACAGATCCACCAGTGGCTGTAGCAGAGCCCAGGTTTTGGCGACGAGCAGCAGCAGAGTGATGATTAATGCTGAGCAGAGCCGCAGAGCCAGGGATGTCTGAGCTGTCCCTGCCTCTCTCCTAAACCAATTTGGCCAAAAAAGGCTAATGTGAGCATTTCTGCATCTGCCAGCCTGGGAGGGGGCTCGGCCAGAGCTCGGGGTCTCAGCAGGCATGTATGGGGCTGTATGTTTTTCCACTTGGGCTGGAGAGGGGCCGTGGGCAGGCAGCCGCCGGGCTCAGGTGACTCCTGAGCCGTCCTTTCCATCTGACTCATGAGACGTCGCGAGTGCTCTCCTGCCCAACGGAAAACACGTCTGCTTGCAGCTCATGGCTCCTGGGCCCGTGCCAGGCCCCAGGCAGCACAGCTTCCCAGGGCTGTGCTGGCACCTGGAGCCCAGCTCTTCCCAGGCTGGAGCTGGGAAAGTGGCTCCATGGGATGATGCCCAGCCAGGGCTTTACCTTCAGGCTGTGCCTGTAGTTGGTGTGGCAGAACAGTCAGGGGGCAAGGGCTGGGCAGGACAGGCCCATGGTCCCTGCCATGGGCAGGAGCATCTCTACAGGCAGGACTCCTGATTTCACTGCTGGCATGACACTGCTTTCCCAACACTCCTGATTTCCTCTTCTACACCTCTTTGGAGGGTGCAGGATGGAAATCATTGCCCTTCAGCACCAGGACAGGTCTTTACCTTCCCAAGGCCAAGCATCCCATCCTCCTCCTTCCTTTCTGGGTTTGGGCAGCAGGAGAGTGTCTCCCACCTCAAATCCCACATTCACATCTCCCAAGATTTCTCCATCTTATGTCCTCATGGGCTTGTTTTTTCAGTGCCTGGATGCCATCCTACCACAGGTTCTCAGGAAAAACCCAGACCCTGGGACTTTTTGCACAAGGCAAACTGAGGCACGCTGGAGTCAGCACCTCTTGCTGGGGACGCTGGGCTGGGAGAGACAAGCCAGGGCCTGCGGCTCACCGTGCCCAGCCTCAGGATGTTTGCATCATGCCCTAGAGCCTGCCCCCTCTGTGCCTGCTGCCCAAGCTGCAGCACTGGGCTCCCCCTGCTCCTCTGGGATGGGAAATGTTTTTCCTTTCCCTCCCGTTCTGCTTGCCAGCAGCGAGTGAGTCCGGTTTCCCCGCGCGCTGCCGCCAAGCGCCTCTGGAACCACTGGAAAATGCATAAAAGCCTGGGCAAGGCTGCGGTGAGGGTTACTCGCAGTCACAGCTGGATCCAGCTGCTGCTTTAAAGCAACAGCACGGCCACACAGCTCTCTCCAGGACACCCAGGTGTCCCAGGGGTCTAAATCCCATGGGAAGAGAAGGCAGCATCCTCACTGGGCAGCAGCCCTGAGGCTGGAGGGAGCTTTTCACTGGGGAAAATGAGGCATGGGCAGCCCAAGGACACAAACCCTTGGGTGGGTCTGGGCCAGGGGTTTGCTCACCCAGGTTTGCAGAGTGCTTCCCCCTGCCCTGCTCCTGTGGCTCCTGCCACAATGATCAGGAGAGCACTTCCCTGCCAGCCCCAGGTGCATCCCACGGTTGCGTCTGCAAAGGGCAGCTTGGGGACCCCGGAGCAACAAGGGCTGGCTCAGCCATCACCCTGCAAAGCAACTTACATTCCTCCCCTATTTTTTGCAAGAAATCATGCAAATCCCAGAGGTTTTGATTCCAGGCAGGACAGAGGGTGGGGCTTTCAGCTGTGGCTCAAGGTGTTTCGGCAGCCCCCAGTGTTTCAGTGTGTGAGATGCTGAGGCCGATGGAGTGGGATGGGAGTGGGAAGGCAGAAAAGCTCCTCCTGCATCCTGGGAGCCAGCATGGTCCCACTCTGGCAGAGGTGCTGGGATGGAAACAGCCACGGGGCACTGGGGTTAATGAGTAAAATAACTCACCCCGCCCGGGGTCTGGTTTATGGCCCTGCTAGCATGGGCAAGCAGAGGGAGCTTTCTGAGGGGGTGGATGTCTTTCCCGGTGTCCCACGTCAGACTGGTCAGCCCATGACGTCTGCTCCACCTTCCAAGATGCAGCAATAAATCAGGTTAATAATTAATCCCAACTGCCTGGGGAACCTTCCCTGGAACTGAGGCAGAGTCGGTCCCGGTCACAGCTCGCAGTATCCCACGTGAGAGCCGCGGTGATGGGCGAGTCTCACAGGGTTGCTCCTTACCACAGCATCATGAAAGGTGCTTAGAAAACAAACATGGAAGGAGAAAGGAACATTCCCTGTCCTATCACATCCAGGATGTTTGCTCCTGAATGTGTGCAAAGTCTTGATGTGGTGCGAGTCTGGCTCAGCCAAACAAATTGCAGCCTTGACCTCCCTCCCTGCTCCAGGGTACACCACAGGTGAGTGGTTGAACAAAGAAAAACCCACAAGTGTGACCACCCTGTGCAGCTGGTCTCGGGTCAGGCTGAGCCCTTGGTCCTGCTCCAGGCACTCAGGGGTTTGGGGAGGAGAGGGCTGGTTTGCGTGACTCCGCAGGGCAACGGGACCTTGGCTTGTGTGGGAAACTCAGCCCAGGGACCACAGTGCTGGCACAAGTGGTCAGGAGGTGTGAGAGTTCCTGGAAGAAGAAGTGAGAGTTTTTTCTGTGTATGTATAATTTGCTGGAATGAAAATAAATCAGAAAACAACACACACACAACAAAAAAAAAAAATATCAAAGAAACCAGTGCAGCTTTCCCCAGTGGAACAAATTCCAAACCATCAGTGAAAAAACACTGGCTGGGTCAATCTGCCACTAGCCAGTCTTCTGGGATTATATAAACTTTGTAAAAAAAGCTCACTTCTTTCTTTGTACTGTTCTTTAAAAATAAAACATTTTATTTCAGGTCCACTTTGAAATTAAAAGAGGATTCTTGAAACAAAAAAAGCAACAAAAATTGTGGTTTACTTTGAGGACATCTTAATGAGCCACTTGGGCATCACCCCAGTCCTTGGCCTTTCCCTTAACCCAGCCATGTCCTGGAGCCCTGTTTGATGCCAGCTCCAAAGCCTTGTTGTCCCCACAGGTTGCCCCTCCCCATCTCTGGCAGTGCCACCAGTCAGGATAATGCTCGGGTGGGGTGTGAGTGTGTGGCACTGGGACTGGCTCTCTCCAAATGGGTCCCAGGAGCCATCAGATGTGGAGATGGCTGCTGCCAGCAGTAGCTGGTGTCACCTGGCTGTCACTCAGGTGTCTCCCAGGAAGATCTGTGCATTTCCTTCCCTTCTACAGCGCAACCACAGCGTGTCCAAATGCTATTCCTCACAGGTGCCCTGCCAGCTCTCCCAGGGCTGCAGTGGCCTGGCACACCTCAAATGTCACTGGTGTTGTGCAAGGCAGAGGAACTTGGCTTTTCCATGCCCAAGCAGCACCTGCCACCCAAGAGCACTTATCCAGAAATCCACAGCTCGGCCCGCAGTGCCAAAAGGTACCTGGTGCCTCCAGATTTCAGTCTAATGGCTCAGACCTGAGAAACACAGGTGATGGGTGCTGCAGAGAAGGAGGGGCAGGGCTACAGATTCAGCTGCTTTGCTGAAGGCAGGGCTGGGCGGGAATGGCAGGATATGCTGCTGGCCGAGTCTGCTGGGGTTAATAAAAATATTCAGGTTTTTCTTTTTCGTGTTTCATTCTCGGCAGAGTGGTTGTAAAATGTAAAACATGTGGCTGCTCATGTAAAACCTGTTCTTGCTGGGTGCTGGAAAGAGGCAATGTGTGTGGAGTAAGACTTTTTTAAAGAATTATGTTTTCAGTTGGATTTTGTTATTCCTACTGCTTTTCTGCTTTCCCAGGGCGAATCTGAAGAGCTGAAAACTTGGTTTTGTCCTAAACTTTTCTATCTAATGATGAAAAAAAAATCAGAAACAATACTGCTTCATTTTCAGGTTCATCCTTGGAACAGGAGCTGGTGGTGCCAGGGATGCCCAGGACTGTGTTTATTCCAGGCATCAGAAGCCCCAGACCTGGCAGGATTTGAGCCTTTAATGATTATCAGAGGTAAAGCTTTGTGCAGCCATCTCACTCCAGGCCTGCAGTGCTCTCATGCAGTGGGATGTGCATCTTTTTCCCACACAGGGGGAGGTAGGGGGTTATTTGAGCCAAAACCCTGCACAGCAGCATGGAATCATCCGGGAAGTCCTGTGCTTGCAGCCCTACAGCTTTCCTGCACGGAAGCAGCCGTCGGAGAGGCGGGAGGCTGGGAGCACGGCTGGCACAGCTCCCTGCCCCAGGCTGCCAGGAGCCCTCCCTACCCTGCAGCAGTGCCACTTCCACACCAAGCAGCACAGCCCTCAGGCTGCACCAGGGCCAGCCCTGCGCCTGCCACCTGGACCTGCTGGTGCCGGGGCATCCACAGAGCCCCGGGAGACTGGTTTGGGATTTACTGCAGCTCACCCACAGCTGCTGAGGGCCCTGCAATGGCAGCAGTCACCTTGGGGTTGTGGTTTGGGATTTACTGCAGCTCACCCACAGCTGCTGAGGGCCCTGCAATGGCAGCAGTCACCTTGGGGTTGTGGTTTGGGATTTACTGCAGCTCCTCACAAGCGGACGCTGCCATCCCTGTTCCCATCATGGTCCCAGGGCAAGTTCCAAGGGTGTTATGGTTGTTAAGCTCCCAGTGCTTTCCTGTTCACATCTCTCTGTGCCTGTTTGTGCAAGGGCCATTCGCCAGTGGGGGTCCTCCTCCACTGTGAGCCCCTCTTTGCAGAGTGGGGTGAATTCCCAGCCTTGGGCTGGCATGCACCTACCATCCCTTGTGCTGCAGGCACGGGGTGAGTCCTACTTACAAGCCTGTTCTGGTCAAGCTGATGCTCAGTGAATTTTGGGGCCATGAGTGCAGCAAATACAAACTTTCCTATAGGCCCTGGGAGCAGGATTCAGGGAAGGAATGTATGGACTTCTGGTGGTGATAAGGACATGGGATGCTGTAGAGCTGGTGCAGCCTGTTTGGGCAATGTTTCCTGGGGAGCTTTCACAGCCCCCAGGACACAGAGCTGCAGGGCACCTGAAAGCAATAAGCTGAGATAAGGAGAGAGAAACAGTTCTGGAGAAAGCAATGCAATCTTCCTGCCCAAACTGAGCTGGATGTGGAGTTTTCTTGGTGCTGTTTGAGTAGCAGAGGTTGTGTGAGTCCCTCTGCATGCCCAGTCTTGGAAAGAAGAGCCTTTCCCATGAGAGGCTCAGTGTCCAGGGGATTGTGAGATCTATAGGAGACCCTGACCCTCATTACTCATGAAAAATGCAGAGGAACCATTCAGAAAGGGACTGGGATATCTCTGCTGAACAGGAAAGGGAAAACTGAAAATTTCCTGCAGACTTCCCAGCCTGGCTTCATGGTGGACATGAGCAGCTGGTGGGATTGGGAGGGTGACAAAAAAGGGAGATATCAGAAATTACAGGGACTGGCTTTTTTTGACTGAAAACCACCTGTAATTGAAATGTTATATTTAAAAGGAAAGGAAGCTCTTTAATCTGCTTCTTAATGGACAGTGGGATGTCCCATGCTGACATGGCTGCAGCAGGAATGCTGGTGAAACTGCATCCAAACCAGGGCTGAAGGAACAGTTTGAAAGGACACTTCACCTGCCTGTGATGCTATTGGAAATTTGACCCATGAGAGGTCCCAGCATGCCGAGCAGGCACCTTCCTGCTGCAGCAACTCCTCATCGACTCCCTACACTCCCAGGTGAGCTGTGGGTCCCAGAAAATGTGTGAGTTCTGGACAGAGCGTGGATGCCTGGTGAGACTGGAGTCCTGGGCAGAGAATTGGTCCTTGAAAAAGTGTGGACCCTGAGCGTGATGTGGGTCATGAGAAAAGGGGGGGTCCCAGGAGGTGCATTAAAAACTCTGGAGCAGAGCTAATGCACCCCAGAGAGGGCACAGGACACAGGGAGGCAGACTAGGACGCCCCCGAGATCTCAGATCCTGGTGAGTGTCCGTCCCATCAGCAGCGGGGAGGGTCCTCAGGGGGGCGTGTGGGGTGTCACCTTTAAACTCCTTGCCCTGGCAGCACTGGGGAGGTGTCTGTCTGCTGGGGCGGGCGGGGGGACGGGACAGAGNCCCAGCATGTTCCAGTGGTGAGTGATCTCCGGGGAGCGCCGAGCCCGAGCCCCGCTCCTGCCCCGCTCCCGCACCGAGTCCCGGTGTCCCTGGCTCCGCCGTCCCGTGTCTCCGCTCCCGCTGCCCGCCACCGCCGTCCCGACGCTGTGTTCTGCCCGGAGC
Organism: Phainopepla nitens; assembly: GCA_013400175.1. Classification (NCBI taxonomy): domain Eukaryota; kingdom Metazoa; phylum Chordata; class Aves; order Passeriformes; family Bombycillidae; genus Phainopepla; species Phainopepla nitens. The sequence goes on along the minus strand of VXBQ01003694.1, from coordinate 103,610 downwards.
CGGGGGACTGTCAGGTCCCCTCCCCAGCGGGTCCCTCTCGAGAATTGCCTCGGGGGTGGCTGGCCGGGGAAGGGCACCTCTGGTGGGGAGGGTGGGCGTGGGGAAGCGGCTAAGGATGGAGTTTGTCATTTGTGCCCTGTCAGCCTGTCCCCATCCCAGGAGCGACCGTCCCGCCGCCGCGGGGCTCCCAGGCGGGGTCTCCCTGGCCGCGGTACCTCGGGGAGGCTCTCTGGGGGCCCGCTCCCGACACAAATTTCTCCCCATCCCGGGGCACCGGCGCTCCGGCCCGGCGGGAGGCAGGATGGGGACAACGGGCAGGGGCAGCCGGTTGGTGCTCCCCAATCCCTGGGGATGCCTTCCCCAGCTTTTCCCTGAAAAGAGCTGGTTGGTGTGGTGGGGCCAGGGACAGCAGGGCCTCCAGCACTGCCCGGTGGGGTCCCTGTCCCGTGGCAGGGCCAGCCTGGGGACAGATGCCCTCGCCAGGGGCAATACCCCGGGTTTGGCTCTTGCCTCTTCCCCAGCAGCGTGCTTTTACCGCCTTGTATTTAAACCAGACGGCTTTTGTGAGGAGGGGACGCGTCTCAGGGCACCCCCATGGCGAGCTGCGACCCGACTTGGTGCTTGCACGCAGCTATTGCTCAGGCTGCTTCTGGGGACACTCGGGTGCTTTCTGCCCAGCATCTGCCCCTTTTTAAGATCCCCTCTCCAAATCCTTGGCACTGCCAACAGACAGGACTCTACACTGGCGGTGCCTCCAGTGACTGGGTCTAATTGAGGGGCCAGAGAAAAACCCTATCACATGAATAGATAGCGCTGGCGGATCAAAGAGGTTTTTGCGTGAATCCAAAGTGAATGGGTAGGGGAAGAGAGCCCCTGTCTCCCGGGCCCTCATCTGCCCTCGAGCATCAACACCTGAAAGGGATACTGCCCACCTCTAATTTGGAGTTTATGTTTAACGGCCTGGTTGTGCAGCCGCCTCACCGGGAGGCTTTTGAAGTTTCCTCGGTGGTTAAAAGGGAAGAGGAGGAGTGTGTTAAGACCTTTTCAAAGCCCTCTCGATGGCACTAACACCAGCAGTTGGGGCAGACAGACCTGGCTGGCACTGATGGGAGCCCCCTCGGTGGCTCCACTCTTGGACCCTGCAGTGCTGGCTGTCCCCAGCTCCTGGGGACACTATGGGGACTGGCTGCAGGCTGTGCCCCAAAGAAGGGTCCTGGGGCTTGGCAGGGTGACTTCTCTGTAATGGCAACAAACCCAAAGCACCTCCCCTGCCAAATCATCCCCAGAAAGCAGGAGCTACTTTTTCACTCGTACCTAAAGCACTTCCCAGCTGAGGAGACCACAGAGCAGCAAGACTCATGACTCAAAAAGATGCACAAACACCTGTCGCTCTTTTTGCCCCTCAAATCCTTGGTTTGATGCGGGAATTTCCTGCAGCTGTGGCTCAGGGTCCTCCCAGTCCCCATCACTTTCCTGGCAGTGCAGGGACAGGGTTTCTGCAGGGCAGAGGTGGCTGTAGGACTCCTGGTTCCTGCTGGACCTGCTGGGACCCCATGGCTTGGGGTCAGACCAGTAGGGAAAAATGCCATAAACGTTCTTGTAACAGAGCACGAATTGCACTGGTGAGAACTGGGAAATGGGGTTCTTGCAGTTCTTGCACTGAAGGAAGGAGGAATAAGTTTCTGTGCTGTTGTGCAACACCTCACCTATAAACATACCCAGGCCAGTAGGTGCTCCACCTCTTAATAAAAGCTCAAGTGCTCCCCTCAACCCTGGGTCAGAACCTTCTGTCTGGATCCGAGGAGAGTAATGGGGGTCAGTGCACCCATGCAGATCCTCTCTGTTAGGCAGTCTGCCAAGGCTGGGACCCATCTGTGCCACTTAGTGACAGCCCTACCTATGCAGATTTTTAAAATTTGTATCAGTAATTCCCTCCTATTTGGCTTCTGGGGAACTTTTGGCCATCCTACAGGCTGGGTATTTTATCGCTTGTTGTCCTTGGGTGGCGGGGAGTGTAAGAATGTGGTGGGACAGGACAGGATGGGATGGGATTGATGCAAATGGAATTACTGTACAGGGGTCACAGGGGTTATTTCTGCAGCAGTGTCGGGTATAAATGAGAGGTTTTAAACATTGCTTGGCTGTGCTTGGAGGGAAGTTTTATTGGAACGGAAAGGTTCATGAGAATAAGCTCTAAGCTGTTCAGGAAGGGATGGAGAGGGTTAAGGGAATGGTGAGATCTAATCAGAACTGCTCCCTCATCAGTCTCAGATGAGTGGCCACATATAAAACCGGATGAGGAATATCTATCCATTTATCCTTAATTACTTATTTCCACGCTCGCTCCCACAGTCCACACTAGTGACCACAGTTTTCCCATGACAACGTCAGGCTCAGAAGTTCTTTGTGCTTCAGGGCAAAGCCAGAGACAGGAGTTCCTGAAAGCTCCTGGTTCCCATCCTGCATTTCAGGGTGAGTGGAATCCCCGAGCACAGTGTTGTCTCCTGCTCTGGGGAATCTGATGACCTATGGGGCATCCCACCAAGCAGGTGTTTTGGTGCAGCCTGAGGCTTGAAACGCCAGCAGCTTCACAGTGGTTCTGATCACAATCCAGCCCCTGGGTCTAGGAGAGTTTCATGGCTTTTTTGGGTTTTTTGTTTATCTGGAAAACACTTGGGTTAAATGTTTCAGGTTTCAGCCCCAAGCTCCTTTTCTGGACTGTCCTGAAGTGAAGATGCCATCTGCCTGCTAGAGATGATTCTGCATCTTTCTGGCTTTGATGGGAGCAGGGGGCTGAGGGCTGTCCCCAGTGGGTGTCATCCAGGCTGGGATGTGCTTCTGACATTAAGAGGACAGGCACGGGGGCATCCTGAGACCAGTGCCACATCTGTCTCCGTCAGCCTTACAACCCAGTGTCAGGAAAAAGGGATCCAGAGACTGCCAAGCACCTTCTGTTGGAGCAGACAGAGATGGGGCCACCCTTGGGAAGCTGTTGGGAGTGGAGACAAGGAGCTCAGCTGCCATCCTCCCATGCCCAGTGCTCATCTGCACAGGGAGGTGGCCCAGGGCAGCTGGAACATGCAGGACTGAGGCAGGAGGGACTTGGTGCAGATATGCAAGCTGTGGAGGGAAGCTGAGTGCCCAGGAGCTCCATTGTGCAGCTGGGCAGAGAGGGCAGCTCCCCTCTGTGGCAGTGGGATGAGAAACCCACCCTTATCTCTGTGGAAAAGCAGGCTGGGGAGCAATTGTTCATCAATAATCTCCAAGTGCAGCCTTCCTGCAGTCCCAAGGACCTCAGGAGGATCCCACTCAAGCCCCCCAGGAGCTCCACCGAGGGTTTGTCCCATGAGCCAGCAGCTTCCCAGGGCTATAGGTCTGCAGCAGAGGAGAGCAGCAGGATGGCCCCAGGAAGAACTGGGTTTGATCTACTCATGCCCTGCACAACCTGGACGTGCAGGCACCTGGTTTGTCACAGGCTGGGAAAATCTGCCCACCAATCTGCCCTGCATCTGCTGCTCCTTATTACCACAAAGGAAGCAATGGGACCCAAGAGCTGCCAAAATGGCCAGGAGTACCCCCAGAAATACTGGTTCCCAAGGTGGTTGTAGGGTTAAGGATGTCTTTTTCCCACCGAAATGTGAAATTTGACTCAAATGGCTTTTTTTTTTTCTGTCCTGATGTGCCATTTTGAAATGAAACAGTAATGCTGGTTTCATGTCGACTCTCATGGTCTTCCCAGCTCTGGTTTCTCAGTGCTGTGTAACCTGTGATGCCAGGACCATGACCCTATGCCAGGGACAGTATGTCTGCCTTGGAGCTAAGGCTTCTGTGGGAAAGATAATTCCCTCCTGCTCTTGTCCTAAACTGCAATTTTCAGATGGCTGAAACAGTGGTTTCTCTTGGGATTTCCTTCTGAAGGAGCTGCCTTGCTGAAACTTTCACCACCTTCTCTCTCTCTCTCAGCCCATTTTCATCTTTCCTGTAAAGCCTTTCCTGATCTTAGCACTGGGGTTACCGGATGACACTGCAGCCACCCCCTACAGTTAAGTGTGGCCCCAGAGCCACCCCACAAGCAGGATGTAGCTGGGAAGAGTATGCATGGAGGTGTCCCGCAGCTCTTCCCATGAGGTTTCTGCTCCTCAAAAGGTGATGGAACAGAGATTATGAGCATCCCATGACCTCTCGAGGAAGTGCTTTTGCAGACAAGCCTCTTGAAGCCTGTAGTTTCTTCTCCTTAACCCCTTGTCTCTTCCCTTTAGGAAGAAGACCATCTACAAAACAGTTTGTCTCTCCTTCTTGCTGATCATTACAGTGACAGTGCTGCAGCGCGGAATGGCCCCAAACCAGTTCATGCAGGGCCAGCAGCAGAAGGAACTGCCCCCTTCAGAGCCCTTGAAATCGCAGAAGAGAGACAACGCCTTCTCCCTCAGCAGCACATTCTGGAAGACCAAGAAGGAGAAAGCTCCTGTGAAGGAGGAGAGCGTGACGGCAAAGCAAACGAAATCCTGGGATGTCACCACTACCAACTGCTCAGCCAACCAGAACTTCAGCAAGGTGGATTGGTTCAAAGGGCTGGAGCCCAACTTCCAGCAGTTCCTGCTGTATCGGCACTGCCGCTACTTCCCCGTGCTGATCAACCACCCGGAGAAGTGCAGCGGGGATGTCTACCTGCTCATCGTGGTCAAGTCCATCATCACGCAGCACGACCGCCGCGAGGCCATCCGGAGGACCTGGGGCCAAGAGAAGGAGGTGGAGGGCAAGAGGATCAGGACGCTGTTCTTGCTGGGCACTGCCTCCAAGGAGGAGGAGAGAGCCAACCACCAGAAACTGCTTGATTATGAGAACCACATCTATGGGGATATCTTGCAGTGGGATTTCCTGGACAGCTTCTTCAACCTCACCCTCAAAGAGGTCCATTTCCTGAAGTGGGTTGACATCTACTGTGACAACGTCCGCTTCATCTTCAAAGGTGACGACGATGTCTTTGTGAGTCCCAGCAATATCCTGGAGTTCCTGGAGGACAAGAAGGAGGGAGAGGACCTCTTTGTGGGGGATGTCCTCTATAAGGCCAGGCCAATCCGTAAGAAGGAGAACAAGTACTACATCCCCAGTGCCCTCTACAATAAAAACATCTACCCTCCCTATGCAGGGGGTGGGGGCTTCATCATGGATGGCGCCCTGGCCAAGAGGCTGCATAAGGCCTCAGAGACACTGGAGCTGTACCCCATCGATGACGTCTTCCTAGGGATGTGCTTGGAGGTCCTTAAAGTGTCACCTGTTGGGCATGAGGGCTTCAAAACTTTTGGCATTGTGAAAAACAAGAACAGCAAGATGAACAAGGAGCCATGTTTTTACCGGAGTATGTTGGTGGTTCATAAGCTGCTGCCTCCAGAGTTGCTCCAAATGTGGGACTTGGTACACAGTAACTTGACATGCTCAAGAAAACTCAATGTCCTTTAGCTCAGTCTCTCTGGAGAGCTGGGACTGCAGAAGCTGAAACAACTGATCCCTGCTCTGGGGTGGGGTGAGCCTCTGCTGGTGGCACATGAATCCTTCAGGGGCACTGCCCTCCGGGGTGAGGAGGGCAGAGACGCTGCGCTCGCGGGCAGGGTTTGCAATAGTGTTTGTTCCTGTACTGTATTGTGGTTCACCTATCTCCAGCTGGGTTGGGGGTTGCTGAAAAAGAGAAAAAAAAACCAACAAAACATGACAAGTCTAGCACAAAACGGAGAGAGGGCAAAGAGGTTTGTGCTCTGCTTTAGGTACCTCCTCCACTGCAGAATGATGAGTAGAGAGGTGGAGGGAGGCAGGGAGGGACATGGCACTGGCATTGTTTTGGAGATATTCAGGGTCTGGTATCCAGGGAAGCTGCTCCAAGGGAGTTCAGCCAATTACAAGTGCATCAGCCCCTCCTGACTCAAAAATCATGGGATTTTATTTGTTATCTCAAATTTCTCCTCCATGCAAGGGTTTGATAACATTGACCCTGTGTGCATTGGGTTCACCCCCACCAAAGTCCTCTGTGTCCCCATATGCAGCTGGACAAAGGGGCTCTTCTCTGAGGCTGGCCCTCAACAGCCCTGAGCCCCCATTAGGGTTTCAGCCTGGCACTCAGGAGACTGGGATCCTTGTTCCTGTCAGAGGGTCCCAGGTAACGGTGGCTCCCAGCACCAGCCTGGGCTGTGCTTGGCTCCCCAGCCCCTCTGAGCCTTACTGCACGTGTCCTCAGAGGAATGCACCCAGCTGAAATTCCTCAGGGATTTGTTCCTCCTGGCAGGAAAGAGACTAGGCCAGCTGCCCTTGCCTGTGGCCAAGAAAGCAGTGGAGAAAACTGGCGGCCCCCCCTTGGAGTGCCCCAGGTATTTGTCACTTCTGGGACCCTACTTCCTGGGCATCCCAGGGGGTGCTGTGGGGAGACCCTCTCTGTGCTGCACAGCTGCCCTTGTGGCTTTGCCTTGCAGGGGACAACAGCCCCAAAGGCCCTGTGCATGGCTGCTTTGGGTTCAGCCCCGCTTTGTCAGCGACTGTCATGCTCCAGGGTAGGTTGGAGACCTATCTATTGGTCTCACTCTGGCATGAGAAGCAGGATCTAAGGACAAAGTGAAGGAAAGCTGGTGTTTCACACTCTGCTCCTCTCAGGGTTATTGAAGTGTTTATTCCACAGGCTGAGATGCAGGAGCATGACAGGGAATGCTGTCACAAGGCATGGCCTTTTTTCCTTGGGCTGAAAGGGCCATGAGCTCTCAAGGGAGCCCTGAGCTGGCTGCTTTGGTGGAAACCACCCAACAGAGAGACATGTAGCCACACAAGGGCCACGGATGCTCTCCAGCCACTGACTGCAGGTATGAGCAGAGCCACAGGAATGTGGAAAGCCACACACAACTCACACACGTGCTCCCTGGCACAGGCTCTACACGCAGAGATGCCCCTGTGTGTAGGGCTGGCATGCCCAGATGTCCCTGCAGGGGGTGGACACACAGCCACATCCATGGCCCTGACCACGCACAGCAAAACACAGGCACAGATGCCCTTACTCCCTCTCCCTCTCTGGTGCCAGACATTGAAAGAAAAAAAATTTTGCTACCTCAAAGGTCCCCCTGTGCAGTGCCTTTTTTTTTTCCTTTCTCTCTTTTTCTTAATGTGTTTTGGAAACGGGCCTGTTTCGTTTACTCCAAGTACATTCCCCAGGTTAGAAAACAAACTAAAAAAGGGCATAAACCAGTCAAGAAGGGCAGCCACATGCCTAGCCACACCACTCTAAAAATGGCCCTGCTCAGATAACATGCAGATTGGAAGAGGAGGAAGAGAAAGAGCCAGTGCTGCCCATGGTTCAGTTGGTGGTGATACTGTGAAATTGGATATACAATGCACCGGGTCCTTGGAGAAACAGAGCAGAGTCCTGAGGGCATTTTTGATACCCAGTGGGCTTAGGCAGCACACAACTCTTTCCTTTTCCCCTCCCCTCCCTTCTTCCAACAGGAGTGAGCTGAGAAACACTTTCCAAATTGATACCTCCTAATTTATGTCAGGTACAGTACTTTAGGCTATATATTCATCCTGGATGCAGGGTCAGCTCTCGCTCTCTGTAGCAATGTGTACAGTGAGCCAGGGCCATTGGCAGACATCTCTCAGTGTTGTTCTTCACCTGGTGGGACCTGTACAGAGAAACCTTGTAGAGTTTGGTGAATATTCTAGTTTCTAAATAAAGGTTAAAAGAAGAAAAAAATCCTACAAGCCTTCACCTCATTTCATTACTAGTGAGTTTCTGCTGAGAACAAAACCTGACAAGGGGCTACAGTATCAAAACTACTCCTTGGAGTTGGGCATCTGGGGACTGTAGCTGCCCTGTTCCAGTTTGGCACAGCTTCCTTGTGGAGCTTGGCATGGCAACAAGGCTGGTGGGTATTTTCTCTCTTTCAGGCACTCTGCCACCTTCATTTCAAACTACAGAATCCTCCTGGTGCCCTGCAGGGAGGAGCTTCTCATCTCATCTCAACCTGTGGTAAAAGCCACCTCAGCAGAGCTGGAAACTCACTGGTTTTGCTGAGCACTCTCTTTGTGCAGGAGATGGGCACCTGTTACCCCCTCCACAGCAGGACCTTGCTCACTTCCACAGCCAAAGCACTACCATGGGGTAACACAACCCCTGGTCTTGAGGTTTGAACCTGGCTGGGGTGAAGAGAAGGAAAGCCACAGGTGAACTAGTGGGTCTCACCTTGGCAACTGGGCACGGGGTGGAGGGGCTCAGTTTCCAGGGCTGGCCAGCTGGGTCACTCCAGGTGCTGGGGAGCTGAGAGGCCAGCAAAAGGGACCAGGACACACAGTATTTGGCAGGCTGCGCCATCTGTCACTGGGGCTGGCTTCCCCAGGGCACCAAAAATTTCATATGCATGGACAAAACGAAAATGCTGAGTGAATGTACTCATGGATACTCCTGCCCCCTTCCCTCTCCAGCGTGACCCCAGGCTGTCCCACGCCACTGTGTGCCACGTGTCCGGCAGTGTGGAAGCGGGGCCGGCCGAGGCCCCCCCGGCAGTCCCCTCAGCCATGGCGGGAAGGGCCGGACCGCGGGCGGGTGCTGCCCCCTGGCGGCCGCGCCCGCCCCTCCGACCATTTGCCGCCGGGCCGCGGGTGCGGCTCCAAAATGGCCGATGGCGAAGGGCCGGGGCAGCCCTGGGCCAGGGCCGTGGGCGCTGACACACGGCCCACAAACCCCACAACCCTCCCGCTGAAGCGACACCAGACACCACCGGTTTAATGCTAGCCACAGGGAATGGCCTTTGGCGAAGGGCTTGATGTTGGGAAGCCAGGGAGAAGCGGCCACAGCAGCATGAGGGGCTGCAGAGCAGGGCAGGGAGGGTCCCAGCACGCCACAGAGTGCCAGGAGGGTGGGACAGTCCAGGACCACAGCTGGAGGTCACTGGCACGGGCTGCAGGCTGCCTTTTTGGGCAGGACCTTTCAGCAGGGCAGGGGCAGATGACACTGTGGGACCCTGTGCCCAGGAAGGCTCAGCTGCAAGCCCTGCTCTCTATGCCCACAGGTCTGGGAGAACCATGTACTTCAACAGCTGCCACTGCAGGGAAGCACCCTGTGCCTGGTTAGAAAAACCAGCCAGTGACCACTGCCACAGGACAGGCCAGGACTAAGTCCCCTCATCCCCAGGCTGGTGCTTAATCCCACTGGAGGAAGGGTGGCAGGCCTGAGTTTGGTTACAAACAAGCAGCCACTTACCCCAAACTCCTGTTGATGTATTTGCTTCACACTTAGGGGCAAAAAGAGACAATTTGGAATGAAGCACAAAATACCTCTAGGAGAGAGCAACTAAACTGCAGGGCCTTAGTACAAAATTTGATTTACTTGGTTTAAAAAGAAAGTAGAAAAGCAATTGGCTAGCAAGCACCATCACAGCATCTTCAGTTAAAAAAAAAAAATTAATAAAATAGGGTTGTGGTTACAGAGCTTACCTTGGCCATCATATTCTTCTCCCCTAGTTCCTGCTAACACAGCACACATACACTGCTGGGAGCTGACACAGGCTAGAGCAAAGCAGGACAGAAGCTGCTGTTGTGACACCAATGACCTAAACTCAAAAGAGGGAAGGCTACAGACAGCCCGTTTCTCACAGCCTGGCTTCATTGAGTGGTACAGAAGTAACACGAACCAGTTTAGGTCCTTTAATCTGTCCAAGACAGGGTGCTGAAGCACAAATGATAAAACATTCTGCATTTTTACAGCAAAAAATGCTACAGAAGTTTATAGGAAAAAAAAAACTTTTTGTACATGGGTAAAACATTATAAATTCAAGACAACTCACAGACAAGGGGTAAATTCCCACATCTATCACTCTTGGTTTTAAAAAGTTCATTTGAACAGGCAAGCAGTCAAAATGGCTTGCTCTCTCTTCCTTGAAATGAAAATTTTGTCTTCCAAGTGGCTCACAGTACTGCTTCGCTTCTTGGAATGTCCTCCGAAGGCTCCGCCAAGATCAAAGGAGAATAAAAACCCCCGGAGTCCTTTCAGATAGTCTCAGAGAGCAGGAGAAGGGAAAGGAAAGGGGAAGTTTATTCAAACTTGATCTTCTTCCCTTGTGGCTTGTGATCTCCACCTCCTCCTCTGCCTCCTCGGAAGCCACCTCCCCTACCTAAAAAGAAAATAATTGCAAAAACCAGAGTTACCATTATAGTATTCATTATATATATGCACACAAGTATACTGCAGCGGTATATCTACACCACTGCTGTTCCAAACCCATCCTGGAACAGGACAGAATATAAACTCATATCCAATGCTCTGTGGTAGCTCTTCACTATAACCAAGATGGCTTTGGGTTCATTTCTGAGCACACACCGTCTGAACAGCAGCATTTACTTCCTCTTACCTCCAAATCCACCTCTGCCACCACCTCTGCCACCAAATCCACCTCTTCCTCCTCGGCCACCTCCTCTGCCACCACGACCACCAAATCCTCCACCGCCGCGCTGAAAATCACCCTTTGGCTTGGCAAAATCGAGGATCACTTTGTTTCCATCTATCTCTCCATCTTCCATGGCTTCTTTAGCTGCTTTGGCATCTTCGGCAGAGCTGAAGTCCACAAACCCAAACCTAGGAAACAAGGTTACAAAGTGACAGTCACATCCCGTGAGCTGCAGCACCACCTACGGGTTCCTGACAGAAAACCCTTCAGATTCGAACACCAGCACTTCGCACATCACAGGACGAGTCACTTGTAGGACAGCAGTGGCTAATCACAATCGATGGAGCCCCACTGTGAGTTTGCCAGTACTGAACACTTAATTTTCTTCTCGTGCGAATCCTTCAGCTGCCACGGAGATTTACTGGCAGGAAGGAGCTCATTGAGAAGAGGTGAGAAGTGAGCACATGCTGCATTCCACCAGTGGACCCAAAGCTGTGTGTTCCCTGCTCCCAACCCTATTTACCAGTTTCATAGAACCACCCACATGAGCATGAGAAACACCCTGCATTGCAGAGATCAGCTAAAGTGAGGTGCTCTGTAGCACCTGAGCCTGGCCCAGGTGATGTTTAACCCACCCTTTAGATGATCCAGTGTCTCTGTCTGTGACTATTCTGGCGCTTATTGAGCCTTCAAACGATTCTCTTAACGTCTCCTCTGTAGTATCCTCAGAAAGGCCTCTGACAAACAAGGTTTTGCTTTGCTCTGTGAAAAGGGAGCACATTCAGAAGTCACTCAGCCTGAGCAAGGCAACCTTCAGCTTCATAACATCACATCCAGCTTGCATTACTGGCTCCCAGAACAGCTCTTAACGATAAAAGGAGCGTTTTCAAGGAATAGATCAAGCACCTGCAGTCCATGAAAACCTTTTCAGAACTGCAGTTAGAGGCTGACATCAAAGAATTTCCAAAGTAAGTTTTCCCCGCTCCCCTTTTTAAAATAGATGCTTGCACCTTATCAACAGCGATAATAACTAACTACAGACACTGCTGGATCAGCACTTGACTATCTAGAGGAATTTGACAACAGTTTCATCAGCATTTCAGATAATCAGTCATCATATCCAGCACAGTTGCCTAGGATGTTTGGCATGTGTTTTTTTAAAAGCAGCCCTAGACTTGCCTGGATGGTGCCCTCCTGCCATAGCTGGAGATCAAACATGAAACACTTACGACTGAATCCTCCTCCTCCTCCTCCTCCTCGTGCATTTGTGTTCCCTTTCTGCCATGGTGAACTGAATTCCAGTCTGATTGTTCTGCCTTCGATCTCTGTGTTGTTACAAGAATTTAATGCCTCTCTGGCATCCTCAGCTGTGGCAAAATCCACAAATGCATACCTATGTGGAGAGGAAGATTCCAGTCAGGTTGGGAGTAACAAGGGATACCTGGAGGCAAGTAATCTGCAATGCCAGCCTTGGGGTCAAAAGAAAGGCAGTACGTACCCTTTAGGCCTGCCCTGGTTGTTCTGTGGCACCTTGATGGAAGAAGCTTTCTTAAACACTTCCTGGAGAGTCTCTTCTGTCGCAGCATATGAGAGGTTATTGACAATTAGGGTCTTCGACTCTCCTATGGGGAAAAGTCAGTGCTGTTAAGTGCAAGTTTGGAGGAGAGCTCTCCTCCTCTAGTTACCAGACTCTGCCAAGGGGTAAGAATACTTGTTGCCCTTTCCTCACCTCAAAGTGAGGCACAATGCCAAATCCAACCCTGTTTTATTCAGAGACCAGCTGCCCCCCCTTGTCTGACACATGCAGTAGAGACATAAAATGCAGAGGATGCAGAGCATAAGTCAGGCAAAAAGGTCTGGTATTTTAGTCTCCTTGTAGTATTTTAAGCTGCCATACCCCCACAAACTTCTGAAACAAGTGGAAATGAATCCTGAATACCACCTGTATATGCACATTATCAGTATGGAAAGTACCTTTCTGATGTTCTTGCTGGCTCTTCTCACCAGTGAAGTCAATGACCACGGCACGACCCTGAATTTCTGTGCCCTGCTTCTCCTCCAGAGCATTGTTTGCCTCAACTTCTGTTTTAAATTCAATGTAGGCCATCCTACAACACAGAAAAGAACGTAAGCAAACGCCTCCTTCAAGGCCCAACAAAGTTTGCAAATGAGGAAAGATGTAAAAGGAAAATGCTGCAAAAGGTAGGACAACTAATGCAGCAGGTTCCTTAAGGCAGCCAAAGGACACGTAAGCTTATCAGAACATGCCAAGAGCTAAAGGAAGAGCAAACACACAGCAGTCCTCTCAGCTACACACCCTCTGCTGCTCCCGTCCTTGTTCATCACTATCCGGACCTCCAGTGCATTTTCAAACACCTCCCTGATTTCATCCTCGGTTATGCGGTAGGGCAGGTTCTTCAAAAACAGCGTTCTGGCATCTCTCTCTGCAAAGACAAAGTTACTTTCAGGTTAGCAGCTAAAAGCCCCTCCTCATCTACACTGTCAGCTCAGGGAGACTCAGCAAGTTGATCCAGCAGAAATTAACATCAAGTGTTTACGCTTTCAGAAGCTGCATAAGGAACTGTAACGAAAGTTGTAATGAAACTACTTCTCTTAAGGGCATCAAGTTCAAAAACAGGTCCTAAAGTTTCAAAAAGAAACACATTTCTTCCTCAGTCTTCCCAATATGCACTATTTATTGGGATCACATTTGCAGATATTCCAGTCTGAACCTCTGTACCTGTATATAAGCATTTTATAAAGGCTTTAGTGGGTCGTACCTTTCTTGTTTTCCTTCATAGTTTCCTTGCTCTTTGCTTTTTCCAGTTTGATTTCTAAACCCATTAACTTCTTTCCATTCATTTGGAGAGCTTTATCCAGATCTTCAGCAGATGAGAAGTCCACATAGCCGAACTTCCTGAAAGAACAGCATCTCTGAGATCTCAGCTGATCCATCTCTGACGGCAGAGACCATAAACACAAACCAAACACCAGAGAGGTTGCTGCTGGTCAAGTTCCAGGCAAAGTTAAATCCTCATCACTACCAAGCAACCACCCCAGCACATCGAGGGGAACCAGCACCAGCACACTTGCACCCCTCTGAACAAATCAGTGCCAAATAAAAGAAATAAGCAGCAAAACTGTACTGATGAACTCACTTGGAACCACCAATTCTGACATCTAAAACTTCAATATTCTTCTTCCCAAAGAATTCTCTGAGGCCAGTCTTCAGCTCGTCAAACTCCTTGGTGTAGGCCAAATTTCCAACAAATACAGAGAAAGTTGATGTGGGCCCTTTAAATGAAAAGATAATAAAGAGGGTTTTTTTAAAGGCAGCTTTTAAAACTGGGAGCCAGACTCCAGACAGCTTTAGCACATCAGTTTTTGCTCAAAAGTGACATCATATTTCAGTATTAAGTCCCTTATAATCATCATTTGTGCTGGGAAACCCCACCCCTGACATCCTGGACCTTCGTATTCCTCATGCAACAGAATCAAATCACAGTCCATCAAACAAGCATCACTTGATGATCCCACACCACTCACCATCTGTTTTCTTTTTCTTGGCTTCTGGTGCACTTTTATTGGCCATTTCTTTCTTCCTCTTTCCAGGTGCTTCCTTGACAGGTTCTGTGACAGAAAACAAAACAACACTGAAAAATACAGAACTTTACCTATATTGAATCAACACAGGAGCATTAATCTTCACACTAGTCACACACAAGACCTTCTCTTGTCACTCAGCAGCTGCTCCTCAGCACAAAAAACCATTCTAGCACAACATTTTTGCTCAAAAACATTTAAACTTACTTTCATCCTCACTTTCCTCCTCGGCATCCTCTTCATCCTCCTCCTCTTCATCGTCATCCTCATCCTCCTCATCATCTTCCTCATCTTCAGATTCTGCTGCCTTGGCTTTCACTAGTACAGCCTTGGCTGGAGTGGCTTTCTTCACTGGAACAGGAGCTGTGTCCATGGCTTCATCTTCAGACTCTGAAACAAGATGAGCACAGTATTCAGAGAGTTCCACATTAAGCTGCTTTTGAAAATAAGAAAACAAAATGGTGTTAAACAAAATGTTTCTTATGCTTCTTTAAGTTTCTATGTTCTCAGTAAAAAAAGTTTAATACAGTTAATTTTTATAAAAGTTGTCTCTCTCCCTCGAGTTTTACAGCCTTAAAAACACCCCAACACATGTTCATCAATAGTAACAAGTTTTAGCAACAATAGGGAAATTAACTCCCATTCAGCAACATGGACAATAGCAACCAGCTAAAATCAGCTAAGCACACACTGCATCACTACCATGATCTTTTAAGTTACCTCCCTCCCCCAGCTCCCTGTAAGTGCTGAATCATAAACATCATATACCATCCTCTTCTTCATCATCCTCCTCATCATCCTCTTCATCCTCATCCTCCTCCTCAGATTCCTGCTTTGCTGGCACAGCTGCAGGCTTTTTGGCTGGTACTGCTGCAGGCTTTTTGGCTGCAGGCTTCACAGGCATTGGTGGTTCCTCTTCCTCATCTGCACCAACAGTATAACAAGTCTTTACTACTAAGGCTCAATGGATGAGTGGTATAGGTGAAAAGTACTTAGAGCTTCCCAAAATTTTGTCTGTGGGTTTAGGAAACAGCAATCAGGAAACTAGGAGATGCTTTAGAGGCTGTGTGTAAGGCAGCTGCAGCCCAATCTCTCCTCCAAACTTCACCCATTGCCCACCTCTCATTTGTAACCCATCTTTGATCAATGAAAACCCCCCACAAGTATTAAAACATACAAGTCTTTCAATTCCAAAGGTACTCATATTTAATTACTTGATTGAACCAGCTTTAGTCAATGCATGTTTCCAAAGTAACTTACCAGAATCTTCTTCATCCTCCTCATCATCATCATCTTCATCATCATCTTCATCGTCTTCCTCTTCACTCTCCTCCTTCTTGGCATTCTTTCCATTTTTTGCTCCTTTGGTTAGGACAGCAGCCTTTTTAGGAGTTGGAGCAACAGCCTTTTTGGGCTGTGGAGTAGCCACAACCTTCTTTGCAGGTGTAATTGCTTTTTTTGCAGGAGTAGCAACTTTTTTTGCAGGAGTTGCAGCCTTCTTGGCTGGGGTAACAGCAACTTTTTGTGGTTTCTTCTGGGGGATCATCTGAAAGAAACATTAGTGTAAACTCACACTGGCCTGTTTAAGCCACCATTACTTCACTATCAAATATACAGCAACTGACACCTAAAGCATATCCTTCTGACAGTTTCTGCTAAGTTACCTCAAATGCTCACTCTGATGAATCAATAAAGCTCAAACCCAGCTTTTTCATGCTTTCAAGAACTTACTTATGGAACATCAAAGCATCTCTAAATTTCCTGGTCCTGAACCAAGACCAGCAAGGTCTAATAGCATTCAATATCTTGGAATTTTTTCACTTGCACATTATCTGCATGTGACAAATCTCGTATGGCTCATTACTAGGACAAGTATCCACTTGCTTATCAGCTTTAGGACACCTTTAAGACCCTAGCAGTACTTCCAAAAGGCTAGAAGTACAGACTTAGTAGCTGAGCTATTTTTCCCCATGCTTTGGCCTTATAAAATCCAGTTTATTCTTTAGCCACAGTTCAGTGAGAAACACCGACTGTTTAATAACGTCCTGTTACAATGTAACCCACAGCCCTCATGACACTTCTGTAACACGTGCAGCCTTTTTGACTCCATCTCTAGATCAATCACCTCTTCTCCGCTGCTTTCCTCTAGGTCAGAGGACTCCTCTTCCTCACTCTCGTCGAACTTTTTCGGAGGAGGGGCCATTTTTTTCTGTTTGACCTGATTCTTCGGGGTCTGAAAGACAGGGCGAGCAGCACTTTTAGCTCCCGCGGGCAACTACCCCCACCACGTGGCCGCCCTTCAGGGGCCGCCCGGGGCTCTGCGGGGCCTGCCCGGGGCCGTGCGGGGTCGCGCCCGGGGCCGTGCGGGGTCGCGCCCGGGGCCGTGCGGG
>VXBQ01003694.1:74755-85752 GCA_013400175.1 Phainopepla nitens | reverse complement strand
GGTCCCAGGAGTACCGGGGTCCCAGGAGTACCGGGGGTCCCAGGAGTACCGGGGGTCTCAGGAGTCCCGGGGTCCCAGGAGTCCCAGTAGTCCCGGGGGTCCCGGGGTCCCACGGGTCCCGGCCAGCCCTGCGGCAGTTCGGCGCCCGGCGTGGAACTCTGCCCGAGCACGCTTTTGCCTTCTGCTTTGGGACTGGGTTCGCCCCAGCGCTGTCTCTGCTACCCAGTTCCCTCTCGCCCCGCATCCCCTCGCCGACCCTCGGGAGGCACTGAGCAGCCGTGGGCACCTTGAAGAGGCATCGGTAGGAGCCGGTCAGTGTGTTGCTGCTGAGGTCGCAGCTGGCACGGGAGCCCTCTGCAGTTGCCAGCCTCCACTGCTTCAGGCTGGGAGAAAAGGCCCAAGGTGGAAGAAAAAAATAAGCCTGTGCTTGCCTGATGGATGCTTTTGAATTCAGTCACTGCAAGAGGACACCACCTTTCTCCCTGTGGAGTTTTTCCCCGGTGGCTGTAAAGTCGGGGTAGAAATGACCCCAGGGCACAATCAGTACCCCTGTTTCACTTGTCACTTTACTGCCTTGCCCCTACCTGACACAGAGTGGCCTCCATTGCTGGGGTTTCCCCGCTGCTTTACATCCCCCACCACTTCAAACTGGGCATCCAGCCATCTCCTGGGGGCTCCTGACTCAGCCATGGGTGACTCTAGCAATTTGGCCTTCCGAGGCCTACTTGAGATAAGCACCTGACTTGGGGAACACAGGATCCTAGTGAGCCCCAGAATAAAAATGCAGACTCTCAATGAATGCTGTCCTGCACAGCCATGATGCCCTTGAGGGAACACCCCAGGATTGTTCAGTGCCACCTGAAGCAAGGGACACACTGTGAGTGAGGCAATATTCTTGGCTCCTAGGCTGTCCTAGTGCCTCTTTCTCCTCTGCTGGGTAAGGAGAGGCAGTTTCCAGGCAAGCTGAGCCATAGCTAAGGGCACCTGCTCACTGAGAGGCGACGGGATCAATCAGCCTCTCCAGGAGTAAGCCAAGCCTGTGGAGAGCCTGCCACCATCAGCCAATATGGGGAGGGAAGCAGCTGGAACAGAGTGGGATACTGCCCGTGGCCCAGCCCTGGTCACATCCCTGCAGGCAGATGGGGATCTCACCTGGAAAACCCCTTGTGTAGGGCAGCTGGACTCTGCCTGTGAAATAGCAGTGTCTGGCTCCTGTCCCGCTGTGTGCTGCAGGAGCTGTCCCCACGTAGGGACAGTGCATGGGGGAAGCAGTGACACAGACCAAGTGTGGCCCAAGGGGATGCAGAGAGATGGAACGGAAGACAGAGAGACCTGAAAGTGATTTTTAACTGTCTGAAGCAAGAGTTGGCTGCACTCTGCTCACCATGCATGTGGTGCAACAAAATTGTGTCCCATGATTGCCTGAGCAGCTCTGCTGCCTGTGCTGGGGCTGGCCTTGGTTCCTGTCCCTGCCGGTTTGCCATGAGAAAGGTACATCTGTTGCTTTAGCCAGAGGCAGTTTTGGCAGCTGGGACACTGCTTGTGTCCAATAACAGTGCCAGCAATGGGATCTGCACAGGGCTGGGCCAGCAGCTGGCCAGTCTTGGTTCCCAATCCTAGCAGGGGACTTCTTGGTATGGCCTGTGATCCATCTCTTTTCCCAGCAGCGTGTTGGAAGGTTGTCCTTGCCTCTGGCATCTCTGAGGCTGCCAGGCTGCCCAGCTTTTGGGGCAAGGAGCACAGCAGCCTGTGCAGAGGAGTGAGAACCAGCACTGCCCACGGGGCTGTGTAAATCCATGCTCCATGTCAGTCCATGCACTGTGTTAATCCATGCTCTATATCAATCCATGCTCCATGTCAATCCATCCTCCATGTCAATCCATGCACTTAACAAAGTGTTAATCCATGCTCCATGTCAATCCATCCTCCATGTCAATCCATGCACTTAACAAAGTGTTAATCCATGCTCTGTATCAATCCATCCACTATGCAAATCCATGCTCCATATCAACCCAAGCTCCATGTCAACCCATGCACTGTGTTCATCCATGCTCCATGTGAATCCCTGCACTGTATTGCCCACGCACCATTGAGCAGGTCTGGCTATGGCCCAACCCTGCCAGCTGCTGCTATGGTCAAGAAGGGCCCAGGATGCTGCAGGAAGGAAAGTCGCCAGGACATTGCAGATGCCAATGTTCCCTGTGTCCCTTGTGTGGCCAGGATTTCCAGTCAGCCCTAGCAGTGGGCAGGAGGACAGACACTTGCCAGAGTGGAGCAAGGCCAGCCTTTTTCTGGGACACACCACATTGCAGGGCTGTCCCAGTGGCACAGCCCAGCTCCTCTGCAGGCAGCTCCAGGAATTTCAGGGCCAAGGAAAGTAGCACAGAAAAGCATCGGTGAGAGGGATAATTTGGCCAAAAGAGCAGGTTTAACAGCTCTATTTGTGCCGTAAATATACTTTAGGTCCTTTTATGGCTGTCTCTTGTTGTAGCATGTCTGTGGCTTGGGAGTGTTGATCTAATTCCACAGTTAAAGGGAATTTAGCCAGTTCAGTGAAGACCCCAGGAGGGATTTGCCGTGGATTCTGTTTCTAGCACAGGAGACACTCACCCCTGTGCTTTTCCCGAGCCTTGCAGCACTGGGAGCACCTTACCCGGCTGCTGCTGCCCTGGGCTGGGGGGGAACTGGGCTGCCCCAGGCAGCTGAGGCAAACGCGGCTGCCCAAAAGCCAGGAAAATTGGGAGACCAGCTCAGGGGGAACCCCGCAGGAATCACAGATGAGGTGAGTGAGTGAGTGTCCCCAAACGCCCCGCTCAGCCTGTGGCCGGTCGCGGCTGCGTGTTTCCGCTAGAGGGTGACAAAAGGCTGCCTGTCCCGAGTGGGAGCCCGCGGGGACACCCGGCTCCCCCAAAGGTGCCTCCCTGGCGCAGCCGAGCGGGACATCCTGCCCTGCCTCCTTCGCAGCTCCCAGGAGGTCCCGGGACGCCTTTGATACTCGCCGGATAGAAGCAGCAGCCAAATGCAGGCGAGAGAGGAAAAGTTTTACCTGTGGCTGGTGCAGGTGTCTGCTGCCAAAAAATTGTCAGGGATCTCCAGCAAACACCCAGTGCTCAGAGAAGGGGGAAACAAGGTAGAAAAGCAATCAAATGTGTCCCTGAGCGCCCCAGCCTGACATCATCTGCTTTGTGGTCTGAGCAGTGGCCCGATGTGTTTGGCATGGCAAAGGTGGCAGGAAAACAAACAAATAAACAAAAACCAACCAAACAAAAAAAAAGCAAATTTACCAATTCCAGGTCTAGATGCTGCTCAAAACCTCTTGAACAACTGCATGTTCCACTGGCAAATCCTTTTCCCCTCTTGGTGCCCAGCTCACCCCTTCATGGTGCCCCTATGCCAGCAGGTACCACAGCTGATGGATGGTAACCCAGGAGGACCAGGCACTCAGGGCTTGTCCTCTCTTCCCAACTGCACAGTTCCCCAGGCCCTGATTAATGCAGGACAGAAAATGAGATGGGACTGTGTAGTAGTCTAATTAAGTCTTTTCTTCATTATCCCCATCTGTGCCAAGAGGAGAGTCCTCAAGGATGATGAGTATGAAGTGGGTGCAGGGCTTGCTGTGACAAATGGCACTTAATTCAAGTAGCCACAGAAAAGTGCACGTCCTCTGCCTTGAAATGGGCAGCTTGGGACACGGTGGCCTGCAGGGATGAAAGTCAACAGTGCCTGGCAGAGTATGGGATTTCTTCTCTGAGAAGCATCCTTTCTTGAGGTGGGATGCTGCAGGAATTGGCATGGGCCCCTGGAGCCAGGCATACCCGTTGTCACTCTGGCAGATGCTGGGTGATAACCGAGCACATCCCTGTGCCATTTCCTGGGGTTCATGGACAAGGACACCTATGGGTGACTCCCACAGGGAGTTTTGTACATGCAGATTTAGTTTCCATGTGACCTCCAAGTATTCCTTGAAGTGATAATTTCTGGTACACTGCAGAAAAAAAGGGGGTTTCTATTTCCAGAAGGAGCCAATTCCCATAAGATGTCCCTTCTGGCTGGCCAATTCCTCTCCCCAACACCCCTTGCCTGGAGCTGGCAGCAGGATCTTGTGGTCTGTCTGTGAGCCCTCAGCAAGCCCACATAGGCACCCAGAGCCTCCCAGCCAGGTGGACTCCCCTCTGGGTCTGCTCAGCAGAAGAACAAGTGCAGCCCTGGAAAAAAGGATGTGTGAGAGAAAAGTGGGACTGGAACAGGACTTGCAGTAGGTGTGAGATAAAGAAGACAAACCGAGATTGGGAGATGTGGAGCAATTTGGGTGGTGAGAGGAGACCTTGGGAGCACCCTTCTCTCTCCATTGGAGTAGAGAAACTCCAAGTGGAGAAAATCAGTGAGATGGGAATAGGCAGGCATTTTGAAGCAACGCATGCAAATCCTTTATAACCCGGGGAAAGTCAGTCTGGAGAAGAGCTACAGGTGATCCCAGTTCAGCAGGGCCAGGCCAGCAGCCAGAGCATGTCACAGTTCCATGCAACTGCACATCTTCCTGCATTGCCCTGCAGCATTTGGGAAGGCTTTCCAGGACCTTTGTGGAGACAGCCCAAAAGGGAAAGCTCCTCTTTGCATGGGCATTTCTGTGCATTCATCTCGCAGAGCTAGGGCAATAGGGAATAGAATCCAGACAAGCACTGGGTCCCCAGGGATGACTGTCCAGACATTCAAGTAAAGCATCTGCACATTCTTGTGGCTCAGCACATCTGCCCCTTGGTACAGCCCCATGGAGCAGTGGCCTTTGTCTCTGTTCACATTTTACCTGCTGGAAGCTCCCTCTGCTCCCAGGCCTGTGTTGGGCTATTTCCATTTCACGGCAGCTCCTGGGCACAAGGCCAGCGAAGGCAGACGTTCTGCCTGGAACAAACCCAAACGAGGGGATTTTTTTTTTCTTTTTTTCCTTCTCAATCAAAAAAAATTGAATCTTTGTTGAGTCCAAACTGGGAAAGCAGGAGTCTCTCTCTACTCCCCTGATAAGGTCACAGATTTGATTCCAAAATGGACCGTTCACTTAAGAACTGAACTCAATGTTCCTTGTGGGTCCCTTCCAACTCAGAAGATTCTGTGATATCAAAGTTTATTTTTGTGTTTGTGTCTGAGTAAGGGGGTGAGCTCGTGTCTGCTTGGGAGCCACATGCACCCATCACTCAGCAAAGGCAGTGAGCAGCATGGCACGGTGAACCTGGGGCTGCCCCGTGTCCTTACCTCTAGAACCAGAACAGAGCCAAATAACATCAGGGAGAGCAGACACACACACACACACACACACGTGTCCCCAGTATAACGTGTCCCTGCCTCTGCCAGGGAGCAAGAGCCAAAACTGCTCTAGGAAACAGGCATCAGTGCCAGTGGGAAGTGCTGGCTGGTTTCTTAAGCTCAGTGGGAAATGTTCTATCATTCCCTCACAGAGCTTCTATCCTGTGTTCTCCCAGCTAAAGTTGCCCACTGAGCCCTATCCTTGCAGTTTGCAGAGCCCCTGTCCCAGCCTGCTGCTGTGAGGGAACATCCTCCCCAAGGGCTCTCATGGTTGCATAGTCCAAGCCATAGGCTGAGCTTTTTGGAAAGGGTTACTTTGCACTTGACTGTTTCTGCAGAGCTGAAGTGACCTCGGCAGGTGTCAAGGTGTACAGACACCTGTGAGCCTGGGAGAGGTCAGAGCTTGGGAGTCAGGGAGACTGAACCCATCTGGATTTCACCCTCCATCTGCCCCCCTGCAGCAAGCTCCATCAAAAGGACGTTAAAAAAAAGAGCTGAAAGTACTTTTCCAGCCCAGACCACTCTCAGACTGTTTGTGCCTCATCCCAGCAGCACACTGGACTGTTTCACTTACCAGCTCTCACCACAGAAATTCCCACTTGCGGGATGCGAGATGAAACCATTGCTTTGAAACTTCCTATGACCATAGTTAGAAATAAGACTCAGAGGAATAATTTCCCCACTGCTGGTGCCTCAGACCTGAAAAACCTAGTCCTGAACAACCCAGTGGTGTCTCATTTAGCTGGGCAAGCTGTGATCATGATGTCTGCATCCTGGGAGGGTTTCTTGGGGAAAAGTTCTCTCCTTGCCATCCTGTACGAGCCATCAGCTCATCTCCCTGTGTATGAAATGGCAGAGGAAGCTTAAAGCAGACTGAAAATTACACTGAAAATTACCCTGCATCTCTCCTGCTCGGTTTTAATTGTAGAGCAAAGAAAGAAGCCCATCAATTCATCCCGCTGGGTAATTAAATGCTTAATGCTATTGACTATGAAGACATTATGGTTCAGCAGCACAACCCTAATGCATTAATAATCGCTTATATCATGGCAAGGAAGGGGCACGAGCTGCTCCTGAGGAACACAATAGTTACATGGGATGGGAGCACACAGTGAAAAACCTCAGGGGCTGAATTAGTGTCGTGACAACCTGCAGGAGAGAGAGCTTATCCCAGGGAGCAGGGGAACAGGGAAGGGCTAGAAGGACCATGGAGGAGGGGCAGACCCTACTCCAGGGAAGCCCCCTGACCATGGCAGTGGGAGTCTGGGCTCTGAGCATCAGCGCTGCCCCCAGCACAGCTCTAGGATGTTGTCAGCCATGGGGTAAGGAAGATGAATCTGAGCAGTACAACCTTTTTATAAAGAGCCGTTGCAAAGGCACGAGAAGGTCAGCCCACCTCCTGCCAGGCTCTGCATTCCCAATAATTAGCTGTCTGCTTCAGCATATTTATTATGCACATGATGTGGAGCACAGGGCAGAGCCTGCACAGGGCAGAGCCTACACATTGCCTGGGATTAAGCAGATAAAAGTGAGCTGAGTGAGCACTGCTCCAAGCTGGAGAGGCCGATTTGCTTGCTGGGAGAAGCAGAGTCAACCCTCAGAACGTGGTGTGCTGGTGGCTACTGAGCACTTCTCGAGGGGGGTCTCACCAATGCAGGGTGGAGGCTGGTCCCTGTCCACCTGCAGGGACCTCAGGGCCCAGCACATGGCAGGAATCCCATGTCCCATGGACAGGGGGGATGCTTAAGGGCCATTTATAGAAGATGGAGAAAGGAAGGACCTGCAGCATCATGGGGAGAGCAACCCTTTTCAAAACCATCCTCTGCTGAGTTCTTTTCCACCTCCCCAGGATCGAGGCATTGCCCCTCCAGCCATGGCACACTGGGTTACCTCACCTGCAGCCATTTCAGGGACAGAGCAGACATGGCCTAAACAGCCACCAGAGGCAAATTTTCCACCTAAGCTTTCAAACCCATGTCAACAACCCCCTGCCCAAGGATAAGGGGAACCCACACAGCCTTCCTGACCTCCAGCATGAAAGCCAAAAGGACTTGCAATTTTCTCTGAGCAAATCCAAGTACAGATCATGCTCTCAAATCCTTATTTGATTTGTTTTTCTGGTGGCTCTGCACTGTTTACCTTCATTACTTTCTCTGCCCTGTGCCATAGTCCAATAATGCAGCATCTGCCCAATAAAAGGTTCATGAATATAATTTACAAGTAGCTGGCACCTTCTGCCTTGTCTGGGAGGGCAAGCTCCCTGGGAGCACTGCCGATTGGAAAAAGTGTGGATTTTACAGTCATTCTCAGTGGGGTAAATAGCCTCTGAGCACTGTTTGTAGCTTGATTTATCTTCGTGAGGTTGCAATTCTCCCAAACATTTGATTCATGGCTTGAAATTGAACCTCTTTAAGTGTATTTCTTTACAGAGTCTTTTAAAAAAAAGAAGTCTGGGACGAAAAAGAAGAGAAGGTGCTTTCTTACAGACCCAGGGATGAGGAAGAAGGTGCCTCTGGTGCTTTGGATATATCTGAAGGGGAACACTGAGCCAGGGGAGAAGGAGCACTGGTGCTCCCAGTGTCCCACCTCCCCAGATAAGGCATCCCTGACTGGGTGAGCTGCTACATTTACTCTAGAAAAGCGTTTCTGAGAGTGAGCATACACACCTATGTTGGTACATATGTGTGTAGAACAGCCTCAGTAAGGGTTTGTTGGGTTATTAGGAAAGAAACATTTCCTGAGGATGCTGTGAGGGTAAGGGAACACATTGCTGTGTCTCCACACTCCTTTGCTCTGAGGCTTCAGGATGTGCCCGTGCAGCGATGGGCAGAGGCTGGGGGCTGTGCTGAGCAGCAGTGCTTGCTCTGCACCCTTTTTTAGGACCAGAATGAATCATCACCACTATGGGTGCCAAACCCTGCATCCTCTGGGCTGGGAGCCTCATAGCCTGGTGCCTAAACTTGCTGCAATTGGTGCAGGTGGCATCACCCTGTGCCTTTGGGCTGAGGAGTGCCCGAACCAGTCCTGCCACCTTGCTGGGGCTCATCCTGTGCTTGCATCCTCCCCCTGGCTCCGGGTATCACTCCAGGGAAACTGAGCTGCTCCACACAAAGTGCTTCCTGCTGCAGGGCCAGCATCACCCAGACCTTGAAGGTGATAAAAGATCCCCAGTGGATGAGCCACAGCTTGGGAGGGAGCACACCTGTTTGCAAAAGGAGATCTCACTAGGAGGAAGGTCCAGAAGAAAAAGAAGAAGTTTAAGGGAAAGTCCAAACATTTCCAGCTGCAATAGTGCCATATATCTCTGTTTTAATGGGTTTTCTTTGGCCCCACCACACTGTGGGTGAAGGCTGCCTGTGCAGAGAGGAGAAAGGCAGTTTCTGTCCAGGGCTGCCCTGGGCCCTCATGAACACCTGCAGCAGTGCAGGGCTTAACGCAGAGTTTGGTCTCACCAACCATCTCCTGCCAAAGCCTTGGCCAAAAAAACAGGCTGGGGCAATTGAAAAGGTCCTGAAGAACAGCCAAGGGTGGAGGACCAAGAGCTGTTCCTACTTCTAACACAGAAGGTAGAGACAAGTGCATCCCCAGGTCCCTGCCCTGACACCAGCTTTGCTGGAAAGACAGCTAAAGGCAAACCTGTGTGAGTCTAAAAGAGCACTGAGCTGCACTTGCACTGTCATAACTGCAGGATTAGTGCAGTGCTCCACAGCCTGAGCTTCACCCTCTTGGTATTGAAAGGTGCATTTAGCACAGGAATGATTGGAGGGTGCAGCAATGCACCAAGCAGGAATAGTCACACTTTGCTTGCTCATATTGAGCCATCTCTCTTTTGCCCACTGCCTCAAACCAAAGGGCCACAAAATCAGGACCCATTTTTCTACCTCTGCTGCCCTTGATCTCAGAAAGGAGATCCTGCTCCTGCCACCACTGAGTCTAGAGCAAAAGCAGTAAACAAAGGGGTTTAGATGTACAGCAGCAAAATCCCGGGGGCTCACAGAAAAATCCTGGTTATTTTCTGGAAAAAAAAAAAAGTTAAATCATTTTCTTCTGGGATAAGCCTGGTTTTGTGGGGCACAGAGCAGCCTCTTGGAGGAGGGAAAATTAGAGCAGAAGGTCCTGAAGGTGCCTCTGGCCACTTCACACTCATGAGTGTCCCAGCTGCTGCCAAAAGCAGTTACTGTGGGGTGACCTGTGAATTCACACCCTCTGGTGCTGCAGCACAGGAGGGGACCTGCCCTCACCAGCAAGGCTGGGACACAGCTGAAGCAAGTTCCTTGGCAGAGCAGGACTGCAGTGGGACCACGTCTTCCTGCAGTCTGTGCTGGGAGATGCTCTGGCTCCCTCTGGGTATTAAATTGAAAGGATACCAGATTGCTTGGCCTGGTATCTCCTGTTGTTTTAAATTGTTATCCCAATTCCTGGCTTGAGCACAGTGACCAAAATCATCACTGTGACAGAAAAGCTGATGTTGGGACATCCTGAACGGGGCTGAAGATCCTCATGCTTCTAGTAGGTTTGGAGATGGAGACATGGATGATGCAGAGGGTGCCTCACTGCTGACCCCAGCCTCTCCCAACACACACCTGCAAAATAAAATTGCACCAGTGTCAGCCAAAGGACCTGTTAGCTGTTGGGCTGGGGAGATGATGAACTTCTGGGGCAAGGAAGCAGGCCAGGAGCTGGGAGGAACAGCAAGAAGACACAGAGAATTCCTCCCAACAACTGAGGAGATGCTCGCAGATCCAGCTCACCAGCCCAATCTCGGCTCCAAGGGTAGGTGGTTTCCTACTGCAATCACTGGCTTTTGGAATAGGATTAAACTTGTATATCTCCCAGCTATGTCTGCACAGAGGCAATCAACACATGGACAAAAACTGTACTTCTAGGAAAAAAAGCTTTTAAATTCTACTGTCACACTTACCCCACCTCACTGGGTGCAAATGGGTACTTTTCAGTCCAATTATTAGCACTTCCTGTGTTTTCTTTCTTTTAGCATTTTGCTGCTGTATATCTAATTCAAGTATCCTTAACTGAATCAGTGGAAATGCAACTTATCTGTCTCCCTTCCATGGGAAGGGCCCGAAGGAGTCCTCACCCAGCCCTCATCTTGCAGATGATGCTTGAGCACAGCACTTGCTGCTGTGTTTCAGGTTCCTGCCAGATGGACTCACCGCCTGTCGGTCGGGATTGCCACAGAAAAATAGGAACGAAACCCAGCTCAAACCATTTGCTTTTCCATCTGTGCAAGGCGGTTGTTTAGATCAGCGCCGGCAGAGAGGTTTGGAGCTGATGCCAGAATAAGTTTGGAGAAGTGAAGAGCTGTAGAGAGATGTGGATCTTCCTTCAGCCTGAGCAGAAATCACTGGAAAACATCAGAGCTCACAAACCACGCTGTAAGAAGTCAGCTTGAGCCTGGCATTGCTGACAGGCTCCCAGGATGGCTGGGGGCTGTAGGTGTGGGAGAGAAGAGCAGAGCAGGCAGCAGCAATATCCTCCCCTGCTTATTAATACAGCGGTGAGGGTTGATGGGTCTCCTAAATTATAATGTCTTTCTTGTCATTAACTTGATTTCTTTCTGGTGACAGCAGCAGCAAATTGCTCCCAGCTGTTCTGAGCAAGGGATGAGAAATTAAAAGGAATTAAATAAGCCAAGTGCTGGAGGGGTTAGTGTGCAGGGGAGGGGGTGCTTTGGACCAGAG
>VXBQ01003694.1:52388-74727 GCA_013400175.1 Phainopepla nitens | reverse complement strand
GGATGGGATGGGATGGGATGGGATGGGATGGGATGGGATGGGATGGGATGGGATGGGATGCAGTCATAGGGGTAGTGGGAAATGCCAGGAGGGGAGAAATGGGCTCAGGGCTCACACTTCTCCCTCCAAACAGGACACTGAAAAGCAGGTGCCTGCCACAGTGAGGTCTGTCTGAGGAGGGGACAGCCCTGTGTGTGCTGAGGCTACTGCTATGCAAGAGGATATATGGAAGCCCCTCAGGGATTCCCCCCTCCGAGGAACATTCCCTGCCTGGGAATGAAGGAGGGCAGTGCTGCTGAGCTTCTCTGCAAGCTGTTACAAGCAAGTGTCAGGCACCACGGAGTTTTTATCAGTTTTCTGGAAGAGGCCAGGCACAGGAACTGAGGAAAAATGGATTTATGTCTGTGTCTTTATTTTCTGCTGTCTGTTGGCAGCTCTTCCCCTGAGGAACTGCCTGCCCTGCCAGGGCATGGAGAGGGTCTTGGAGAACCCCTCCATCAGACTCTGCCAAATATCTGCTGGGAACCTGTGTCCTCCCATCCTGGCAGCCCCAGGCCGATTCCTGTGTGAAACACAGCTTTTGACCTGGCTTGTAGCCCCAGGGCCAGCTGGAAATATCCTGAGCCTGATTCAAGCTCAGGGGCCGGGTGGGGATGTCTCATGCTCAGTCTCAGCATCGTTAATGTGAGATGGTCATTAATGTGACACAGTCACTCCACCCACCCAGGAAAGATAACAAGAAAGATGAGTTTGGCCTCTGAATTCTCTCAGACAGCTTTCTCCAAAGCACCACATTAAATTGTCCTGAACTGAGAAGACAAACTCGCCCTAGCTGCCATGATAAGCACAAAGAGTGATAAACCCACGTAATTAAAGTCTGCCACTGTAATAACGCTAGACAGCTGGAGTCTAGCCCTCAGCCTGGGCCCATACCTTGGGTTTTACTTGTTTTCATTCAAACTTATTTTGGAGAGATTCAGCCCAAGCACTGCCGGGTGCCCGGAGGGAGGGGAAAATGCCATCTGGGCATGGTGGAGTGGAGGAGCAAGGGCTGTTGTTCCCTTCCTGGCTGTAACACAGAGAAGTCCTTAGCAGAAGCAAATACTTTCAAAACCATATTTGAAGAGGAGCTGACCTTATAGAAAAGCACATGGTTCATAAGGAGGCATTTCCCCTTGAGGTACTACACCACTGCCTTTAGGAGCTTGGTCAGGGACAATAGGGACTGGTCAGGACCAGATATATAAATATACAGAACACTAGATAAAAGCTAGCACTTTCCAGTCTGGGCTTCCTAGCCTTCCTCTTCATCCACCCCAATGAGACCTGAAGGGCTGGTGCCCCCTCATCCACCACATCCCACCCAGGGGACCAGGGCAGACCCTGGGACTTGTTAGCTTGGGACCCCAAGCACAGCTTGTGGGGCTGTCGGAAAGCCCTTTGCAGCCTGTTGTGCTCCAGGTCAGTCTCAGGGTGCTGAGCCCCATCCTCCCAGCCCTGCCAGCAATCACAGCAGTTGTTAGCAGTCCCCACTTGCCTCAGAGCTCAGCCATCCAGCCGACTTTAATCCACTTACTGCAGTGCTAATTATCTTTCCTCACTTTCATTTTCTTAACCAAAGTGCCCCCATGAACAAAATTAAGCATCACACAGGCTTCTCTGACATAAATTCTGCCATCTTTAGCAACCACACAGTTGCTACAGGAGAAGGTGTGGGCTAACCAGTCTCTCTCTTCTAATCCGTGGTGATGGGCTTTTAACTCTGCCCCAGCTGATGCCCATGAAGGTGCCCAGTGGCTTTACTGGCTTGTCCCTGCTAGACTGTGGGGAAGGGCACTGGGCATTGCACCTCTGTCCTTGCCCTCACGCTGCCAGCAGGACGATGGGATTTCAGACACAGAACAGCACACGGTCCCTCACTTCTTAGAGATACCCTTTGTCCCTCTAGCTCTACTGTTTTCCCTCCCGGCGTGCCCTAAGGCAGGGAGAGGTGGGGTACAAGAACCCCATCACTTCCCTGCGCATGGCCTCATCCCTCCAGGGCTGTTGGGTTTGCTGTGACATAGAGGACACTATCCCTAGTGCAGGTGGCAGTCACAGTGCACCACTGCTGAGTCAGCCTGAGCATCCAGAGCTGCACCTGAGCTCCTTCATCCAGGCCCTTGGCTGGGCTGTGCTCCCCACGCTGCCTCTTCCCAGCCTCCCTGCCACTGAGGAGCCAGGCAGGACGATGGGCTGCCTCTGGTGTGGGCCTAAAAACTGAGCCCAGAGGTGTCCCTGAGGAGCAGAATCAAATTCTGCATATACACACTAGGGGCAGGGGCTGGACTAGAAAACATTCAAAGGTCTCTTCCAACCTGAACTATTCCATGATTCCGTGATTTCCTGCAGTCTGTTTGCCTCCCTGCCCATCTCATGCTGCCCATCACCATCCGTAGGCGCTATGTGTTGGCTTTTCACCACCACCGCTAGCCTGGAATAAGGGGAATAAATGAAATATGGTTCAAAAAGCAGCCTAAGCTCAAACCCAGCATCGTTTCCTGACATCTACATTTTCCTGCTTCCCTCCTCCCCTAACATAGGCTGGGATCTTGGTGGGAAGGGCTACTGTGCTGCATCCATGGCTGGGCAGCCCAAACCTGCCCCCCTGCCCAGCCCTAGACAAGGACTGCTCATTCCCAGGCTCACAAGGGTTTTTGCCAAATCCACGCTGTATGAGTTTTCCCCATCTGAAAGGAAAGGTAAAAGGAAGGGTAAAACAACCCTTCCCTTGAAACCATTTTCCCTCGAAAAGGGGCAGCAAAAAATCTGCTGGCACATTCTGGAGCCATTTATCATGGCTACAAATATACAAAGCAATTGCTGTAAAACTTGAGTTTGGCTCTGTAAAGGAAAAAAAAAAAAAAAAACCCACCCCGTGCTTGTTGCAAACAATCACAGCACAAAAAAACAGCCTTACAAGGCTGGGGCAGCCTCATTGATGGATTGCTTTTTAATCCCCAAAGCTATGGTGATAAATCTTTTCACTGGAAGCTCTGGAGATACTGTGTCACTCAGGGCATGCGGCAGCGTGGGGAGAAAACAGCTCCTGGAGCTGAGCAGGCACAGGAGGGCAGGAGGGTTCTCCTGTAGCCAGGAGCAGGTGAGTAGGCAGGAGCTGGCAGTTGGACAGAAGCTCTTATAAGTCTGGGAGGACAGATGGACAAGTTTTGGGGAACAGCTCTTTGTAAACAAAGTGTTTGGAGAGGAGATGGTGGCATGGAGCCCAACCTGACCACGTGCTCTGTATTGCAGGGACAGACAGATGCTTCTCCCAGCTCCGAGCAAAGACACAGAGCAATGGCATCCACACACTCCCTGCATCTCCTGGCCCCTCAATTTACCTCTACTCTGTGCCAGCTGGGGTTCCTTGGGCTCCGAAACACTTACTTGACTCCCAGGCAGTGTTCTGGAATGCTCCTTCGGCCCAGCCATCCTGAAGCACCAGTCATTCCCCCGGCCAGTTACATGGGTGGGAGCAGTGGGAACAACTTGCCCATCCTTGCCTTCTGCATTTCCCCATCCCACAGGTCCCCTTGCTCCTATACCACCTCCCTGGCAGGAATAATCCCTGTAATTTATGCTGGGAAGGTGGCAGGGGCCAGGCTGATGCTGAGGGCTCAGGGCAGTGGGCAGCATCGTTCTTGGTGTGAACAGCTCCACAGCTGCCTTCCTGGGGGCTGCCACGAGCCGGAGGCAGGAAGGGGTCATCAACCCCTGCCTTCCCAGTGGTGGACAGGTGTAAAATGCTCTTCATGAAACCATTCTCCCTGAGGAGATCAGTTCCTTTTTTATTAGGTTTCATGCAGATTTTACTATTAATTACAGGATTAAAGGACTTGCCCAGCAGCCTTTGATTCCAGCATCTCTTGGGAGCCCAGCTGGCATATGGTACCCAGGAAGTCTCCACATCATCAAAACCCAGCCAGGGGAGCAAAGTTTGCCCATACATCTCCATCCAGGAATTGCCACCAGCCGTGCTGCAGCTACATCTCTGCCAAGCTTTCGAGATACTTTCCAGAGTGACTCCGGAAAAAGGCTGGATAAAGGCAAAGCCCGTGCCTCACCTTTCTGGCTACTCTGGACTCCATCCCAGCCGTGGTGCAACCAAGGATCCTGTAAAAAACCCCTGGGAACACACACTCTGACACTGACCAAGGTGCTTGAGCTGCAGCAGCCACAGCTGTATCCCCGCACAGCCTGGCTGTTCAGGAGCAGCAGGACAAGTTTGCCCGATGTGCAGCACGAGTGACCCCAAAGCTCCACGCAGGCGTCTGTCACTACATTATAAAATACTATCGACTGCCTATTAAAAAGCCATTCCCTGGAGATTTGTGGCTGAAGAAGCAGCTGGGTGAAGTGAGATGGGGCAATAATGGCCATCAAGGAGGCATCAGTCACGTCCACCCATGCAGCAGCAACATGGGGCCCTGCTGCCAGGGTGCTATCCCCTGCCAGGACCAGAGAGAGGGGATGAAATAGATGGATCTCAATGCCCCCGGCCACACTGACATCCTCCAGAGAAAGGCTGCAAGCAGTCAGCAGGACCCTGAAATACAAAGTTACTGCAGCCCAACGCCCAGCTTCACCCAGCAGCACCCGTGGCAGATCTGGCTGTGGGATGGGGAGCAGGGGAAGCCGGCTGTGCTGCCTCTGAACTAGGGAGGCAGGGTAGGTGGGGGCAGGAGGGAATGTGCAAGCCCCAAACTCTGCCTCTTCTTGGTCACTGGCCTGGCTGTGGTCCCATGCAATGTGCTTAGGAGGGGCTGGAAGCAGAGCAGCAGCTGCCAGTGCTCTGTCTGGAGCTTGCTCATTTCTGCTCAAGCAAGCCCCAGGCTAGCCCACACTGACCAGAGGCATGGCCATGTGATGCTGAGCCAGGGGAGCCTCCAGAGCTGGCAATGAGGGAGTTGGGGTTGAGTAAACAGTACAAAACAAGAGCTCAAACTGCTTGGGCGGTCCCTCAGCTTCCATTTCAGATCCTCAATATTTCATCCTGCAGGACCTGGTGTACACAGGGAAGGCAGCAGCATTGATCTCAGGCAGGAAATCGATGGGTCCTTCCAGCCTGGGAGAGCATGACCAGCCAGCCCACGCTCCCTGGCATTTTCCTGACATTTTCCAAGCTGTGTGTCTGGGGAAGGACTGATGGCCACAGCTCCAGAGGCAGCTGTCCCTCTGCAAAGGCCCCAGCCCCAGGTCAGCCTGAGAGAGCAGGAAGGGTGCAGGCTTGTGCCCTCAGTGTCCCTGGACCTGCAGACCCACCACAGCAGCAGAGCCCCCAGAGGGATCTGGTGAAACACCCCTGGTGTCCATCACCCTGGCACGTGGCCCATCCGTCACCTTCCCCAGGAGCATGGCCTGGGAGCAGGCTCTGCTGGGAGCAGAGCTGGGTGCTGGGGAACACAAGCAGGGCACAAATCAGGCCAGTGGCTTTTTTTAATTCTCAGTGAGGCTCAGCCCATGCAGGGCAGGGATGGAAGAGGCCTCCCCATATTCCCCACAAGTTCAGGTGACCACGGTGGGCAGAGGAAGAAGAGATTGGCACCTACCACATGCTGGTCAGAGAGGGGAGAGGGGAGCATATTCATGTGACACAGACAGTCATGGAGCTCTGCCTTGGCACTACAGACACCCTGGAGATCCCTTTGTCCCATACTTTCCCCCAATGGACTGCAGCTCTGGAGGGAGCAGCCATGATCCCTCCCTTGCCCTCAAGGGCTGGGATTGCAGGGCATGAGAAAGGCTAGGAACAGGAGCTGTACCAGCACCCTGCAGCCAGGCACCAGCTGGCAAGTCTGAAGAGATGTGCCAGAAAATCAGGGTCACATTGGTGCCAGAGAGCCTTGAAGAGGTCTCAAGGGAGAAGGCACCCACACACTGGTTTTTCCTCCATGGGATTTTTCCACAATCCCATGCAAACCTCTCACACTCCTCTGGGGGCATCCATCTATTCCAGTGTCCCAAAACATCCTGGGATGCCTAAGCCCCCAGCTCCAGTACCTGCAGGTTCATCCCACTGGGCCAGGAGGGATGGAATACTTTTGGGGATTGCTGACATGTCCCTGACATAGAAGTCACCTGTCCCCACAGCACAAGGGATGCCCTGCCCTTGGCCAGGCCTGGTGGGATGCATTGCAATGCATCCAGGGTACAGCAAGGCCACTGCCCCCATGTCCCTGGTGCAGTGCTGCTGATCATCGCTCCCGCCCTGCCCCCCACCACAGGATGAGTGCCACAGTCAGACGGATGGATGCTGGTGGTGAGGAAAGCTGGTCCCAGAGTCCTTCCCTGTCCTCCCACTCTTCAGCAGAGGGACACTGCGTGGGTGGTGGCCTGGCCCCTCTCCATGTCCTCCAGCTCGTACTCCTCAGCATCAGAGAGGGGCAGCTCGTGGGTGGCGGGCAGGGGCTCGCACTCGGTGCTGCGGGTGGTGGTGCGGGTGACGCTGGGCGAGTACTTCCGTGCCCACGGCGGGCGGTGCCCGGGCCGGCACATCACCTCCTTGAACATCTCCCGGAAGCGGGTGGACATCAGGTTGTAGAGGATGGGGTTGGCGGCCGAGCTCAGGTAGAAGAAGACACCTGAGATGATGTGGACGTACTGGAACATGTGGAGCATGTTGCTGGTCCAGGTGGAGACAAAACTCCAGACAAGGCGGTCGGTGTGGAAGGGAGCCCAGCAGATCCCAAACACCACCACCAGCACGACTGTGGGGAGACAAGGAGCCAGTGTCACTGGGGGGATGGGGACTACCAACCCCACAGAGATCTCCAGTCCCTGGCCAAGCACTGCCCCATTTCAGCTTCGGCCTTAGCAAAGAAGCACGAGAGAGAGGAAGAAGGAGAGGGGGAAGGTCCCCTCAGAGCCTTCTGGACTCGTAATGGAAGGGCTGGAGGTCTGGACAGGATCTCCTCCCTCTGTCTCCTGCCAGTGCTACTTCAGGCCGTTCTGTGCTGCACTTCTCCACTCCTCACTGGCAGGCAGCTGGCCCTGTCACAGCCGTGCAGCACAGCTGGGGGACTCGCTCCCCTATTGGCATCCAGCCTCCAGAAACCTGCCACCTTCACCAGCAAAGTCCACGGAGCACGAGCTATTTGAGACCTTTCCTTGTGCTCTGATTTTGGTTTTTTTTTGTTGTATAGCCCAGCTCTGATGGAAAGGAAAGGGTGTAGGTATGTATATGCACAGATGGTCCTGGGGTCCTCTGCCATACCCATGCCACAATGCATCTCTGTGGCATGTGGGGACAAGTCCCCCTTTGTCTCCAGCGCAGCCCAGGTACCTTGGAAAGCCAAGTTACCACTTTTCTTGGAGGTGGTGGAAAAGCAGCCCTCACCCTGCCGTTGGACTGGGCTGGGCAATCTGCCATGGCCGTGCCATCACGGGGCCAGGAGCGTGTGGAGGTCAGCGTGCCGGGGAGAGGCAGCTACCCAAGGGCAGCCAGCTCCCACTCCTGGGAAATGGGGGGGCAGAGGCTCTGGGAACCATGCTGGGGAGGGGAGCAAGAGTGAAGAGCAGTGGGAAAAAGGATGTTTCAATCCAGCCTTGGGTCATTGTCCCATTAGAGTCACAGAGGCTGTGGGGCTGGGCAGAAGTGCTGCCCTTCTGGGAAATCACACCACTGCCACCAGCATTTGAGGTCTGGGTGGAGGAATGGGGAGCGGGTTCCCCCATCCCAATTCCCCTTCTTTCTCACCCTGCACTTCCCTCGAGGAGGGAATATAGCATGGCTTGGAGAGAGCTGGCCCAAGCAGCCCTTAGTGCTGGACTGGAATCACCAGATCTGCCTTTACCCAAACACTCCACAAGCCAGACCCACAGCCTTCCGCTGGGATGACCCAGCCTCTGTGCTCTGGACTGTCCATGACTCAGTTTCCCCCCAGCACCCTCCCAACACAGCCTTGGGAGACACTCCCTGGCTCTGCCATCCCCAGCACCAACTCACACAGCATCTTTGTGACCTGCCTCCTCTTGACTTTCTTCTGCCCCTGGCTGTTGCGGCAGTTGCGGCTGCTGCCGGTCTTGGCTCCCAAGGCTTCCAGCATCTTTTCTTTCTTGAGCTGCAGGCCAATAAGAAGGTAGAGGACACTGATGGTCCCCATGGGCAGGAAGAAGAAGACGATGGTGGTGACCTGGATGATGAGATTGTAGGTCAAGCGTGGTTTCACCAGGGTGCAGATCTCTGAATCGGGCACCCGCCCCCGTCCCGGCACGTAGAGAGGCTGCAGCCCATGGAGGCTGGTGTTGGGGATGGAGCAAACGACCGACAAGACCCAGATGGTGACAATGACCCTCTTGGCGTGGTTCCTGGTCACCACGTACTTGGCTTTGAGCGGGTGCACCACAGCGATGTAGCGCTCCACGCTCAGGGCTGTGACGTTGAGGATGGAGGCGAAGCAGACGGCCTCAAAGAGCAGCGTCTTGAAATAGCAGCCGCTGGCCCCCAGCAGGAAGGGGTAGTTGCTCCACATGTCGTACAGCTCCAGCGGCATCCCCAGCAGCAGCACCAGCAGGTCGGACACGGCCAGGCTGAACAGGTAGTAGTTGGTGGGTGTCCTCATGAACCGGTGCCGCAGGATGACAATGCAGGTGAGCGTGTTGCCCACGGCCCCCACCAAGAAGATCAGCAGGTAAATGATACAGACAGGGACAAAGAAGTTGGACCGTCGAGGTCCCAGGTACTTATCCCGCAGCTGCTCCTCTGTCAGGTTGGCATCCTTAGGGTCGAACAAGGTCTCTGGGTTAGTCCTGTTGCTGAGATCAGCGCTGATGGGCTCCACAGGGAAGTCTTGCTGGGGCAAGGGGAACTCGGAACTGGAGCAGTTGACATAGGGATTCATGGCTGTGGAGAGATGGAGAGGTTTGCAGGATGCTTTCCCAGCTTCTCTGCTCCCACTCTCCCTCTCCCCACTGATATCAGGGTGCTGGGATTCTGCTGATCACCAGGGCTCTGCACTCTCACACCCATCCTGCCCCAGACACAGCCTTTCATTTGGGAAATCACACAAAACCTCCACCTAAACTCCCTCAGGCCTTCCAAGTGCTTCCTGCCCCATTTCCCATCCGCAAACAACCCTGGCAGCTCCCCAGTCCACCTCAGCCCCTTTGCCCTATCTGGGGAATGTCAGCAGGGCTGTCCTCTTTTCCTGCTCTGTAAGCAGAGCAGGATACAGCCCCAAAAACCCAGCCCCAAAAATCTCTCCTGACCGCAATTCTACCGGACCTGTAGAAGGGCTGGCAGGGCAACCAATAAAACAGCCAGAGGGAAAATTGATTTTCCAACATGATAAGGACTTACGGTTCGTTGGGAAACTCCAGATGAACGCTGAGGTCCCACCACCCCTGCGCCGGACAGGGTCAGGGCTGGGGAGGGAGCGTGGGAGGGGATGGAGACTTCACTGCCTTAAGAGGCAGGCAAACGAAATGCTGCCGCGGCTTTCCCCTCGGAGCTCAGCTCGGAGAAGCCGCCTGCCCTTATCCACCTTCTCCCTCTTGTCCGCTGTCAGCTGAGAGGCTGGGGGCTGTGCCAGGGGCTTCCCTTCCCACCGCTGGCCAAACAAATCGCGGTGCCGAGACCCTGCCCCTGCCAGAGGCTGGCTCCTTATCTGCAAAGCAGCACAGCCAAAAAGCTGCCCTTCAGAGAGAGGAAATAACGTTAAGGTAATAAACTCCATTGACTCTGAGAGTCCCAGGGGAGGGCGGCACAGGCGTCGCCTGCCCCTCCGGCAGCCTTCGCAAGGCTGGCATTTGTCATTTGCGTGGCCTCGGTGGTGAGTAAAGCATCCATCAGCCCGCGGCCGCCCTGCCAGCGTCCGGCACGGGAGCCGCAGCAGCGCCCGCTCGTCCGGGCTCATCTGGGGGAAATGCAGACGGACCCAGCGGCTTCCTGAGGTCTCCCACATCCAGATGTGCAGTCCCTGGGCCACCCGAATCACTCCCCCGCGGGGCAGGTGGCTCCAGCCGGCTCCCGTCACACTTGGGTGCGAGGAAGTTGCTGCGCTCGCAGCATCGCCCCGCGCTCCGCGTCCGGCTCAGCTCCCTCCCCGTGCCCGGTGTCTGTCTGTCCGCTCCCGGCTGTCCTCCGTGCTGCCACCCCCCGCGCCAGGGAACCCTCCTGCTGTGCCGTGGCGCACACCCGCGCACACACCTGTGCGTGTATGCGCACACACAGCCCCACTCACGGTTCCTGAGCCCACGGACGCGTGTCCAGGCTGCGTGTCCCCGCTCCGCCCGCGGCTCCTCTCTCCTCCACGTGCTGCACGGTCCGGGACGCGCCCGGAGCCGGAGAAGCTCGGGCTGACGGCTGCGGGGTGGGGGCTCCGCGGCTCCGGGCTCTCCAGCCCCGCAGGTGGGGAGGAGGGGCGGGCGATGCGGGGTCGGCAGCGCTTCGTTCCGCCGCTCCGTGCGACGGCCGCGGGCACTGCCACCCCGCGGGACGGGGAGGCAGCCCTGGGCACAGGGACACGCGCCGCTCCCTCCATCCCCTCCGAGGGTGGCAGGGCGCAGGCGGACCCGGTCCCCCCAGGGATGACACCTCGAAGGGCTCTGGCATCCCGGGACTTGCCTCCTTCTGCCTGTCCCAGCACCATCCCACCCTGCACAGAAGCTGAGCCGAAAGAGCCCCAGCAGGGCTGAATTCCAGCAGGCAGTACAGGGATCTTGGAGAAGGAACCTGGAGAGACCTGCCCGGAGAGACCTGCTGCCAGCCCCACAACCCCTGCCACGCGGGCTGAGCCCCAGCACAGCTCCCTGCACTGCCGAGCCTGGTGCTGGTGGCCAGGATGTGAGGAGCTACCTGGATCTGGTGGCCTCCAGCACCAGGACACAGCCCCTGGGGTCCTGCATGGCCCAATCCTCCTCCTGATGCCAGAGCACACACCAGATGGAGCAGTACCACTCTCCTCAATTTTGCTCAAAGAAATTCCAGAGCAGGCGAGGGATAACAGACAAGACCAGCAAAGCCCTGGGCTGTCTTGGTAGCCCTGGCCTGGCCCTACCTCTGCTCCCTGCAGCAAAAAAGCATCAAGCAGAGGGGAGCTGGCAGAGCAAACACACCAAGGACAGGAAGAGTCTCTGGCTGCCCCGACTTTCCTCAGGAAACCATCTTTTCCCCCAGAGGAGAGGAACTGCTGAAGCCAAAGGCCTGGAGGGTAAATGAGTATAAACAAGACATTACTCAAGGGAAGAAATCAACAAGCTGGAAACAGTGTCTGAAACTGGGAGAGAGAAGGAGAAGAGTCTCTGTCTGCTCTTATGGAAGTGAGGAAATGAAACTTCATCCCCTCTGGGGATGGAGACACAGTAAAATGGGGTTATGGCAGAGTGCTGGTGACAGGTGGGACAGGACACAGGGACAGCAGCCGGATGATGCTGGCAAGGGCTCAGCAGGGCTGTTTCAGCAGATGCCAGGATGGGTGACAATGCCAGGGAACTGGCACGCAGGTCACACCCCCTGGGTGGCAGAGCTACAAACAGTAAGTGCTGAGGCAGGGATTTCTCTCCCTGCCTCCAGATTGTGCACAGGCTGTTTTCCCTGGGGGATGCCCGAGGCAGGGAACAGATCTGCGCCAGTGCAAAGGCACAAGGAGCCTCAGCATGAGCCCACTTCAGGGATTGCAACATGGAAAGAAGCATTCCTCATCAGTCTCCCTCTGTTTTCTGACTGCCTTGATGAGCACAGTCTCACAGAGTCAGCTCCCACCACAGTCCCAGGTGCTCCCCAAGCTCTGTGCCCTGTTACACAGCCATCTCCCCATCCCTGGGGCAGAGGCTGTTCCCTGCATGCAGCCACAATGCCTTCAACATCTTGTTCGCATCTCTGCCCAGGCTTTACCTCAGGTAGCCCTTGGGGAGCCCCCTGAGCTCTGCACCTCTGTCCCTGTCCCTGCAGAAACCCCCATGGCTCAGGTGTCCTGCGCTCCGGGAGGATTGGGGGGTGTCTGCAGGGACTGGGGTGTTTGGAGGCTGCTTGGATTGGAACAAAGCAGTGGAGATGTTGCTGAGCTCTTGGCAAACTTCAACATCTGTTTCCCTAAAGCCCCCTTTCCTTTCTGAGGACAACAGGCATGCTGGAAGGATGGTCTGCAAGGAGCAAGGACAAGACAAAGCTTGGACTCTGAAATGAACCATGAGTCCCTCCATCCCCACCAGGCTGTCAGATCCAGAATTCCAGGTGGTGGCAGACCTCTCTGTCCCCTTCACAACCCCACTTCTTCTGGGACACCAGAACCACGGGACATGGGATCCTTCATCCTTTGCCTCCCCTCATCATTCACATCAGCCTGCTGGAGCATCCCACATAACTGGGACCTCAATAGTTGCTCCCACCCTGCCTGCTGCCATATCTCTCTGGGAAGAGTTGGTAGCTCTCAGGGACTGACTGCATATCACTTCTTTCTCTTGGATCTCTTTCTTCCTGCATCCCACCTCTAAGTCCTCACAAATCTAACAGTCCTCTAAAATGATCCATTCTCTTTTTCAATTTTCTGATAAGCAAAATGACCAGGAGGTGACAATCCCTTTTTCTCTACTGCTCCCCCACTGCTCAATAGAGGGTAAACTGCACATGGGAGCATGATTCTTCAGCCTATTCCTCTTATCAGGTATTTTCTTTTATTAACCCTACTTGGGGAGGTAGCAGGGAGGATGGCCAGCTGCACACCAAAACCTGCTCCTCCTCATGGTCTGTCAGCCACAGCCCAGCTCACTCCATGGCCAGAGCACCTCTGGGTTAGGCTAGAAGAAGACGAGCAAGGGCATCCATGAGGCTCCCTTTGTAACCCCAGTTCCAGTCTTCCTCCTGCTCCCTGCTGCACACCCAACCCTCCCAGAGGGCCAGCCAGTGCAGAGATTGTCCCCTCTGGCAGCTGGTTCCCCCCACGACTGGGTTAAGGTTGCCACACAGAAGCTGAGCAAGGCCCAGCTCTGCAGCTGTGCCAGGAGAATTAAGAAGCCAAAAGAGAAAGCCCACCTCAGTTTCAAAGCCCGAGAGGCACAGCCCTAATAACCTACTGCATCCACTTCTGGCTCCTTTCAAGAGGGCATCACATAGTAATTGCAGGGCAGCCCAGCACAGCCTTGCAGAGCTCTCTGTGCTCCATCCCTGCTTCTTCCTGCACTTTGCAGATTTAATTAACACCCTCTGGTGCTGAACATGAAAAGCTACCAAGCCACAGAGAGACATTGCATCCAAAGGGAAACTGAGGCACAGAGAGTCCCTTATCCCTTTTGTGCTGTCCTGCAGCAGGCAAGAGCCCCTGGGCTGCATTCTGCTGCCACTGAAGGAAGCAGATGAGCAGCCCCTTCTCGGGGTACTGCTGCAGCAAATTTTCCAGGGCAGGGATAGCCAGCACAGACAGAACAGGGTCATGAAGGTTTTGGGCAAGAATGAACCCTCTCCCCTTGGAGAGTAAGCAAATCTTTAGTCCATGGGGATGTAAAAGGGGCTTCTCTCTCTGCTTGGAGCTGCCTACTCAAAGTTGCTCCTCTTTGGTCACCTGGAGATGACAAGCCTAGAGGATGCATTTCAGAGAGCAGGAGGATGCTTTTTTTAGACCTCAAGGCCAAGAAGGGCCACACAGACCCACAGGGCACCAAACAGGCCCAGATTTGGATAATTTTGCACAGACAGGTCAGTGGGGTGGCCTTTTCAAAGCAGCCCTGCTGTGTTTTACCCAGCAGAGCCCACCCACCCATCCTTGTCTGTGTGGGACATCCTCCTGTAATAATTTTTTAGCCATCACTTTCCTGTGCATTTCTACTCACTAGCTCTCCAGAGACCTTTTTCACTGTGTAACAGCTGTAGCCATTCCCAAAAATCTCACCTCAGCATTTTTATCTTCTCTCCCCTCTCACACAGCCTGAGCATGTGACATCTTAATCTCTCACAATAGTGGCAGTTGTTTCTAGATCTCCAAATCCTTTTTTTCTGAGCTGGTCATAAACTGGCCAGCACCTTTTCCAGAGTGCAGGCATCTGGTAAAGGAACAGCAGGGAGCCTTTGCTCCCCTGGGACAGCTAGCCATGTTCCTGTGGGATGCAGGGCTGGTGCCTGACTCACACCAGCGTTTCTCCCTGCAACAGCTTCTGCACCCAGAGCCCCACAGCTCATCTGAGGAATAGCTGGGGAGAGACGTTTCTCCTCTACCCCAAACGAGGCCTAAAGAAGGAAGAAAAAAAAAAAGAAAATACAAGAAAAAAAGAAAAAGAAAGAAAGAAAAAGAAAAAAATTTCAATATTCATTGGGATAAAAGCAATCAGCTTTCTAAGGAACAGCAAAATTGGCCTCTGTTCCACAGCTTGTGTCCCCTGGGTCTGCTGAGGGGACAGGGAAGGCAGGCACTCTATGAGCAGCTATTTAGGCTCCATGGCAACCATAGTTTTGCTAATCAGGGCCGGCACAGACTTGAAGTGCTTTTTTACCTGGCAGGAGCACTGGGCTTTCGCCATTAGGCTGAGTGACCCAGGGGTGCTGCCCTGGCCGTGCGCCCTGGGCAGTGATGGAATTGGATGAGGGCTTCTTGCAGGCCAAGGCATCCTGACAAGAATCTGCACAGTTCCAACTCTGTGCCCTCCATCCAGCATGAGCTGGGGACCATGGTTTGTTTTTTTTTTTTTTTACTGAGGTCAGAATGAATCACCCAAGATCAAAAAAGGATCAGGTTATTTCCCCCCAGGCTGTGGATGTGTCTGTTGCCCAGTGCTGTGCTAATAGCACATTGTTTTCCTGTCTCCCCCTCACCACCTCTTTTGGCTCCCGTTTGGTGCTGCTCCATGGCACCATGCAGGGTCATCTGAGGTGGCAGAGCCAACAATGGGATTACAACCAGTAATGGAGATGGCATTTTGTACCTGCAGATGAGAGATGCAGCTGCAAGAAGAAGGGGGTGTCTTGTGGGCCTCAGTCCCACACTAAGGGCAGAGCTACCACCACATTTTCCTTAACCTGAAAAAGCCAGGCTTGGGGAGGATGAGAGGCAGCCCACAACAGGTCCCAGGGCTGCAGCAGAGTGCCCTGCCAGCACCAGAAGCAGCAAGCAAGCTGTGATGGAAACCCCTCATGATTTCCTGACTGAAATCTGCTCTGTGACAAAGCTGTGGCACACTCGGCGCGCAGGAGGGACTCAACACCCGGCCAAAGCAGCCCTGCCTTTCCTCAGCAGCAGAGCCAAGCCAGGGGACACCCAAAGGACCATTTTGCCAGCTGAAAACATCCTGGCCAACACATAATGAGCTTGGGACCACCTCAACTACAGCAAGTCCATCTCCAAAATACATTTAAATGCAGCATGGGTCAAGGACTTTTTATCAAGCACCAAGAAGTCACTTCATAGCTTTATTTGTTACTTTCCAAGTCTCCTCTTTTTTGAGTTATCAAAAAGATGTAACTACATGGCACAGCACAGTGATGGCCTCTCTCCCCTCCCCTTGGTTCAGAGCCACTTGGCACTTGCAGGTTGATTTATGGTGTCTCCAGGCCTCCCAGGATTGATTGCCAGGACTTGTTACATCTCCCACTGGGCCACAGTAGATATTAATTCCCTGCCTATGCACAGCTCTCACCACCCAGTTCATGTCTTTAAATGTGCCTGGGAAGAGGCTTTTAGCTGGAAGGAAAAACAGCTTCTCAAGCTCTGCAAAACCTCATTTGCAAAGAACACCGGGTGAGGAAATGACATCTCTGGGATGGGATCCCATTTGCCATGTAGTGACTCATTCTCCAAGTCAAGATCAAAACCTCCAGCCATAAAGAAACCCCAATCAGCTGCAACAACATCGCAATGAAACACAAGCATGGCAGCAAATAGAAATGCACGGCAGAGAGGGAAACTCATCACAGGACCTGCAGCACTTTCAGATGAATTTACTTGCAAATGAGCATCTCCCAGGTCTGGCATGGGACAGGGCTGAGGGGCAGGACCATGGGGGTGGCAGGGATGAGGATGTGAGAGCCTTGTTCTTCATGCTGACACCCCCAGATGCCAATTTAATCATTACATTAATGACACCAGAATTTTCCTTATGGCTTTGTTCTTTGCAGTGCAACAGCTGGCAGCTGGGGAGGGTGGAAGCATCTTACACTGATTGCTGGCACTTTTGCTGCTCCACTGGAAGAAAAAAGGGCTGGGATGTACCTTCCCTATGCAAGAATACCACACTCTGCTCCATGTCCTGTGAGCCTCAATTTCCAGGCACCAATAAACTTCAGGGTTGTACTTTTCCACTCTTGTTTTGCATCCAAAAGAAATCCAACTAAGAAAAAGCAGGACAACCTGCAGATGTTCATTTTTTCTATCAGGACGTTTATGCTGCATATAGAGAGAATTAAAGCTCTCTCAGAGATAGTAATATGGAAACTTCAGCATGAATGAAAGTTTCCTGAGCCCCAGGAGGAAGAAAACATGCCACAAATGTGGCTAAACAGCCTGAATACTCTGCCCACTGAGAGAAGAAATCTAGCAAATTGGTGGCAAGTTTCGTCTCCAAGCACAGGCAGCAAGTGGCACCTAAATTTGTGAGACAGCTGCCAGCAGTGCTGCTGTGCCAGAGAACAGGGCATGCTCAGGCTCCAGTGGATCCAGCCCCTTCAGAAACTTGTAGTGTTTTGGTGCCAGCAAACTGGAGCTGGATATGAGGAGAGCTCCACAGTGAGCTCCCAGCTCTTTGTGTAAGCTGCCTGAACATCCCCCTGGCTCAGGGAGAAGGGATCATTGCAGAGGCCAGGGAGAGCGAGGCATCCACAAGTCAAATTTTTGCCTAGGGAGGGACAAGATGTATGACACCAGGATGGGCAAGGAGCAGAAACGTGAGAAATGTCATGGCCTGGCCTTTCCAGAGAGCTCACCTGCACCTCTCAGGGCTGTCAGCATCACCTCATTCCCTCCAGCAGTGAGCAGAGGTCACTCAGGGTGGCACAGCACAGGCTGAACAAGGAGCCACAAGGCCAAGCCAATCAGCCTCGATATGGTGA
This sequence comes from Phainopepla nitens, assembly GCA_013400175.1. NCBI lineage: Eukaryota > Metazoa > Chordata > Aves > Passeriformes > Bombycillidae > Phainopepla > Phainopepla nitens. The sequence continues at coordinate 57,716 of VXBQ01003694.1, read as the reverse complement.
GTTATGACATGCACAGTGTTGGAGTGAGGCAGAGATGGGGACACAGGCTGTTAAACTGACAGGTTAAACAGACAGATGCAGGGTGGCAGGTCCAAATGACCCTATCCCAGGGGACCACAGCAAGATGCCAGAGTCATCCTGCCCTTAATTGAGACCAGAGGATGGAAGACAATAAGGGATGACATTTTTCTCTAAGTGGAAGGATCAAGTGAAGAAACCCTCAGTCTGATTTTCACACTCTGAAGGAAGCTGGAATAATTAAACATCCCACCTGCATCCACTAAGGATAATCCCAAAGCCCACAAGCTCAGCAGGTCCAGCCAGTCCAGTTCCCCTCTCCAGCAGGATGGTGGTGAGAGGGTGAAAGCCAGCAGTCTGGCACAGTCATACCACAGGAAAACTCCCAGTGCTGTCCAGTACAACACACTCTGAAGCCAGGGAACAGGCTCTGGTGTGGCAGCACAGCTCTGATGCCACCACCTTCCAAGCCTGGAGACAGCAGCCCCTCCCTTCTGCCCCATTAGCTCTCCTGCCAGGCTGCCCCCAGCCCTTTTATTGTCCTGGCACCACCTGAACCTGGGCCAGGCTGGGCAGCACCTGGGAAGGGATGGGCTGGGTTAACCCTACACTTGCCAGCCACCCAGTGCCACTCTCACCAGCAGCTCTAGAGGAGAGGGTTGGGGACAGCTCTGCATCCACACATTTCAACTGCCCTGTCCCACCCCATCCCACCAGTCCACTCTCCTATGCCTCAGTCTCCCTTTGTGTTCCTGCCTGTCAGGGCAGTTCTAAGGAAATTCCTGTTTTCTCCTCTCTTCCCTCCTTGAGGTGTTTCCCAGATGGACAGGCAACTTTCCCCATCTCAGCTGTCTCACCACAAGGCCTGGGACATGCACACCTTGCTTCCAGCCTCTCTGGGACTGCTGTGAAGAGTCTGAGGCACAGACTCAACCCATAGAGGTGTTCTCCTCCTGATGGTCATGTTGGGGTTTCTCAGCCAGGCTTGATAGCCTCCCACAAGTGTCTGGGCCTCTGGTTGCTTCTGTGCCCCCAAATCCCCAAAAGCTGAACATTTTCCACCACTTCACCAGGAAGTCAGGATTGAATGCCAGGTCTGGCTGGGATTTCCTCTTCTTGTCTGTGCCAGACAGCTCTGGCAGCAGTGCTGAGTAGCAGCCTGGCACTGTCTGCCTGGATTTGGCCCAGATCCGATTTATTCCATGATTTTCCCTGGCCCACAGCCTCTCTACTTCTTATTGACACTGTGGCAGCCTCCTGCTTTCAGCCACAGCCTCTACTGTGCCCAAAATTTCCCTCATGCAGGGGAAGGGCTGGAGCCCACAGACCTCCTGGCTGATGAAAAAAGCAGCAGCAATTAGAAAGCAGGAATTGGAGAGGACTGTGGTAGATTAGACACATGGTCAAAATGTGGCACCTAATTCACTCAGGGGTTTAAATCCCCTTCCACATGGCTGCCACTAATGATGGGCTTTAAATAAACGAGCAAATGCTGGGCAAATGGGAGGGACTTTCCTCTGACCTCGTGAAGCATTGCCTTCAATATTTCTTCTCTGACTCTCCCTCCACCCATCTCCCATCCCCATCTGGCAGGTTATTTCCACCCTGTTCCTTTTTCCCACCAACACTGTGTCCAACAGTACCCAAACCTGTGGCACCACGAGGTGTGAACGGGAAATCTTCCACTGCAATGCCATGAGCTGACCTTCCGAAAGCACCTGGAGCATCATTTCAAACCCTCCCTTTCTGGTGCTTTGTGTCTGTATTAATTTAGGCCAACTACACCCACCATAAAGTGATCAGAGCAGAGGTGCTTCCCCCTGTTCTGAGTTCGGACGTGGTGTCGGGTGATGGTTTGAACTGGGGGAAATCCATTTGTCAGAGCGATGATTCGGGGCTGCCCCGAGGTCTGGGAACGCCCTCTTTGCTGCCACAGCCGCTGTTTTCCGATGTGTCCGGTCTAAAATTCCCCGCACAGGCGCCTGGGCTGGAGGAGAGCTCTGGCAGGGGGTGCAGCCCCGGGACAGGGATGGCTCACGGAGGGACAGACGCGGGATTTCTCCCCGGGGCAGGAGCTTTCGGGGCACTTGCCAACCGCACAGAGGGGCGACAGTCCCCGTTTGCCCCCTCGGGCTGTGGCGTGTCCGCGCCCGCGACTCGCGTCCTTTGGGCTCACTCTGCCGGGAACGCGCAGCAGCTCGGGCGGGTCCCGCAGCCACGGGGCCACCGCGGGCCACCCCCAGGCTGGGGCTGGGGCTCCCGGGCACGGCGGGCACTCGCCCGCGCCCCCGTGCCGGGCTGGAGCGGTGGCGATCGCGCTGTGCCCGCTCACTGCAGCCCCCCGGGACCCCCGAGGCTGGGCGCGGTGATGGGGCACCCTGGGGATGTGCTGGCACGGTGACCCCCGGGGAAAGCGGGGCCTGGAGCACATCTGGGCTCGGCCGTGGAGAGGTGTCCGGGATTTCCTGGAAAATGGGCAAGAAGGAATATTAAATGGGGACAGAAGGGATGTAAAATCTGAAGAGAAAGTTTGCATGTGGCGGAAAGCCTCTCTTGAGGCTTGGGGGACAGAGCAGATTCCCCCCAGTCCCATCATATCTTTCCACGCCTGGCCTCATGTGGTCATTTATTTTCCCCCTTTCCCTTGCCCAGGGGACATGGGGGATTCCTCCCCAGATCAGCAGGTACTTGCCCCTCAATGTAGTCACAGTTTGGGGGTGGCCAGAGCAGGTGGCATACATACAGCAGTGGGGTCGAGGGGTTGGGGAGGGAAGGCGCAGCACTGACGGCTGAGCAGGAGATCCAGACAATGGGCAAGATTTTGGATTGGTGAGAGTGAGACAAAAAACCCTTTGGTGTTCGGTACAGCCTGGGGGAGCAGTGCTGCCAAACTTGGTCTCTCCACCAGGGAAAGGGACGAGGGATTCGTGCAAGTCCCGTGTGTCCACACGATGGCACCAGACCCGGAGCAGTGTCCCCAGCCATGGTGGCACGCCAGGACCCTGTCCCTGAACTTTAGAGCTGCGTGATCCTGCATATGGGAGTGATGATGGCTTTTTTGGCTGCGCCCCACTAGAGGGTAAGGGCTGTGCAACAGCTCCCTGCCAGCAGCTCCTCTCTCCATCCAGCTTTGGATGTTCCTGCTTTTGCTCCAGGTGTAAAACGGGAGAGGTGTCTAAAACTTGATCCTTGTTTCTCTGCTTCATCCCCCGGTTTCCTCTTCTGCCTCCTCTCTAAAAGTTTCACCTGGCTCAGGTGTGCACAGAACTGCCCTGCCTGGCAGGGAATCCCTCTGCCAGGGACAGAGCTTCCCACTTCTCTACCCACCAGACAAACCACAGCTCCCTCCCCTGGGAAAGAGAGAGGCAGTGGGTGGAAGAGGTGGATGCAGGGGAGCTGGAGCTTGAGGGTCCTGCCTTGTCCTCCAGCAGCTGACAGGGCACCTGGGGACTGCTCAGTGGGAACCAGGATTCCTTGCTTGGGGTCTGGCAGATGAGGGCTTTGACCATCCTGCCCTGTCCCATAACAATCTGGGTGAGAAGCAGGAGCAAGGCTGGAGCCACCACAGGGAGCATAAGGACTGTGATAATGGCGATCCTGCCAAATACCTGGGTTAAACCACGGGCTCTGTGAGGGTCCCAGTGGGTCCTGCACAGGCTCAGTGCCTGCAGGACTAACCCCCACACCTCTCAGTGGGCAGTCAGGCTCTCCTCAATCCCCAGTGCAGCCCTTTGCTCTGGCCTGGCTGCTGCAGGACAGGATTCCCTTGGCTACTTTACCTGATGACCTCTTCCCCAGGGAAACAGGATATCCTTCCTGTCCCCTCATTGCAGCCAGATTTCCCCCTGAGCCTTTCTCCATAAGGTACCAGAGGATCCTATTAGCAGAGGATAAGGCCACCAGAGGGGACTTTGAAGAGCCCAGAGCTGTCCCAGGGTCCCTCAGATGGAGCTCCTGCTTTGCCCACGTGCTGTGGCAGGGTGGGTGGGGGCTTTCCGTTGTTCTCAGCTTCACCTGCTGCAAGTTTCCACAGGCTTTAGTGTGGAGTTTTCCTTGTGGTCTCCGCAGTGATGCAGGCGGTCCGACAGAGCAGCAGTGCACGTGGTGCTCCCTGTGCCATCGGCAGGACAGGAACCTGTCCCAGATGGGGCTGTGAGCCTCCTCCCCCTCCACTCCATCCCCCAGCCACAGCTCCAGCCAGACCCTCATCTCCACAACTTCAGCAGAAGGCCTTTGCCTGCTCTTTCCCCAGCTGCCCCTTTCCCTGGGGAGTCACCCGAGCCCCCTATCCCCATGTCCTCTGTCCCTCCGGAGTCCTGCAGCCCCCAGGCCTGGGAAGCTCAGCAGCTGTTGAACCAGCAGCGAGCCAAGATCCCGTCACAGCAAAGAGCGTCTGGGTGCAGCCTCATGCTCTCTGTCTGCCCGCCTCCATCTGCCAGCTCTTGTCCTACATCTTGGCTGGCAGCGCCATGCGAGCGGCATCTGCCCCTTCCCGTCCCTCCGTCCCCTCCAGCCCTCCTGCACAGGATGGACATTTGGCTCAAGGGTCTCCACAGAGCTTTGGAAATAACACAGAGGCTGAGGGCTCACTGGGGCAAGGGAAGATGCTGCAGGACACACGGTTTGGCCAAACCCTGGGTTTCACCAAGAGATGCTGAGCTATTAACCCCGGGAAAACCCTTTCCTACTCAGCATCCTTAGGAGGGCTCAGGCCGTGTGTCCTGGCTTTCCCTGGCTCCCTCTCTCCAACCAAGCTGGCTGCTGCCTGCCTGGCGTGGCTCTAAGTAGCTTTGGCTAAATCCCCGTCCAGAGGAAGCTGCTAATCCCCGTGGCTCCATGGCCAGCAGGATGGCTGCTACCAGAGTGGGCAGCAGCCTTGGGGGTGGCAGCGTGGAGGGACGCTGAGTGAGGACAGTGAGTGGATGTGCCGCAGGAGCATGAGCAAAGCCACGGCTGTGACGGTGCCTGGCCTGGTCAGGGTCCCAGAGCCAGTGGCAGGACAGGAGCAGGGATTTGTGCCTCGGAAGGAGCAGCTCCATGGGTTTCCATGGAGCACATGTCAGGGTTTAGAAATAAATCGCCTCCAGCAGGAATGTAAGCTGGGGAGATGTAAAACCCACGGTCTCCCAGTCACCGCGGGGACTGGGATCAGAGCAGAAAATGGGCTGCAGCACCGGGACGTGGCTGGGCTCCCCCATCCCTCCCGTGCCCTCTCCCCACGGAGCCCAGCCCCACCACTGCCTGTTTCCACGGGGAACCGCGTTTCCCGTGGAACGAGAGGACGTTCCCGACGCGGGCGGCTTTTCCGCC
>VXBQ01003694.1:4970-18758 GCA_013400175.1 Phainopepla nitens | reverse complement strand
AAAAAAAAAAAAAGCTGTTCTGGTTTATTTAAGTGAGCTGCTCCATAGGGTTAATTTTTCCAAAGGTGAAAGTAGAAGAGGAATTCAGATTGGGAGGAATAATTTAGAAAAAATGTGAGAAAATATTGTGAGCTCTTCAGAAAGAGTTTTTCATAGGTGGCAGGTCACAGTGCAAACAGAAGGAAAACTGGTTTGGCTACAAGCCCATTCTGATTCAGTGGCAAATTGGAAACCAAAGAGCTACAGATGACAACTGGAAGGGAAGGAGTACTGACTAAAAATCAGTCCATAAAAAGGAAATTCAAGATATTCATTACAAATGCTAAAAAACCCCACAAACAAACAAACAAACCAAAAACCAACTAACCAAACCAAAAAAAAAAAATAGAAACAAAAAACAACAAGGAAAAAATTCTATACCAGGCCAGGGTGAGGACAACAGAAGAGAAGTGCAGGTAGATGGAGAAGAAGTGGCAGCATTGATACAGTCTCCACCTGACATCATGGAGATGGTAAAACTGACAGTGGTATATAAAAGCTGATGTGCTCAGTAAGTAATTCCAGGAAGGAATATACTTGTATCAGATGAGATATCCAGACCACTGGAATCTTAGAGCTTAGAGATATTAGAGCACATACAGGAGTAAACTCACAAGCCCAGAAGAGTCCTTGGAGAGCTGGCAGAGGTGTCCTGCCCGACTAATCCTTATTTGCAAGAAGATCAGAGAAATGCTAATGTTTTGCCAGAATTTCTAAAAAAGGCAAATGAGATCACTGGATAAATCAGACCTGTTAACCTGGCATCATGCAAAAGAGTGGAAGAGAATCTGAGCATTAACCAACACCGAGCTAACAGAATATAAATAATGAATTGCCCTTTTTTTTGTGGCAACGATGTTTGGGTTTGGTGCACGAAGGTCACTGCGTGACCACAACATTGTTCTTGTGGACATTTTGACTGAGAACTCTGAGATACAATAGGATAAAGTATTTCCTACAGGAGTTAGCCTACAGGTGAGCCTCAGGAATAGATGACCTCTGTTGATACACAGGAATCTTCCCCACAGAAAGGCAGATGCTCCTGAATCCTTCCCACGGCTGATAATGCTGGCACATGGCAGAAGGACGGGTAGTGAGATAAGGACATCACAGTCCTGCTCAGTGGTTTGTTACTTTGGTGAACTCAAGCCATTCAAACAAATCATCTCAGCAAGTCAAATACAAGGAGGAAGGAGCAAGCTGTGGACTTCAGTTACCAGCTGTGAGGATGGAAATGGTCAGATCAAGCAACTCAACCAGAGCTCCTGCTGTGATATGGGAGTGCAAGGAGTAGCACAGGTTTTGGATATTTGAATGGAGAGTAATGACGTGGCCAATGCAAGTCCTGCCTATGATCCTCAGTTCAGTTCAGTTCAGTTCAGTTTTGTCTTGTTTTGTTTTTAAAGGAGATGAAACATGGGAGAAGAGGCAGAAAAGAATCACTGCAAGGAAGCCTGAGCATGGGAGAGAACGAGAGCACACATGCCTAGTCTGGTTATCTAAATGAAACAGAGATTAAGAGGTATATGAATGCTTTCCTAAGGCCACGGGAAAGCTAATTTCAGTTGTTGTAGACAACACCGAACATTTACAGAGGAGAAACCAACAAGACAAACTCCTCAGCCTGCTGCCGACATGAGGGCTGCGCTCTAACAAAGTTAAACCTCCAGCCTTTTCTCATCGTGTTCCCAATCTCTCTGGTTTGGCAGAGAAAAGATCCACCACAGGTTTTGGAGACCTCACCCTGGGAAACAAAACCCTCAGACACGCCCTTTGATCCCCTGCAGCAATCCAAACGTACATATTCATCTCAACATACTCCAAGCAGGTATCCCACAGCACATACCTAGGATACCTAGCTCTGCCGGCTAACTTCACACTCCTATCAGTTCCGCATTAGTCGAAGCATTAGGGCCACTTAGCGTATCGTTATCGGTGCTTGATCTCACAAGTGTCTTAAGGAAGGTGAGGTTCATACAGCCTGACTTAGCTAACATCTTATGAGAACAGGCAATGCTAAAATATCCTTATTGCTCCTTCTACACCCATTTTAATCTAGCACATTTACACAGCGAGAGATTTATCATTTTATTGCTCCATTAACAAAATTGTCCACCATTGTCTTCATCTGGGGTCCTATGACCCTTTTCTTTATGCTGACAAAACCCTTAACTAGGAGTTAAAGTTTTTTAAATTAAAAATCTCTCAGGAGTTTAATTACCTCCATTTCAATGCTAAATGCTTTCATATAGGCAACAAACCAAAGGCCAGATTCCAAAGCCAGGGTAAACTCACATGAGAAATGATCAGGCTTCCTCCACAAGAAGCATGATTAATCACCAGAAACAACCAGCTAATGAGAGACTCTATGGGTTTATCTTCAGATCAAGACTTGGGTTCCCTCCCGGAAGAGGTGTTTGCTTTGGCATCCATTGAAGCAGTAAGTGGGCAAAATACAATGGCCTGTGGTGTAAAAGAAGCCACATGGGAGGGGTGACCATTTTTTCTGGTCTGATCCTCCCAAAAGCACTGCACCTCCATCTGCTTCACCAAGACCCGGAGGTGAGCAAATTGGCTCCCTGCTATCAAGGTTGGGGAGACAGCTCATCCAGCCTGCCCTCCTCTCTGCCTTCAAGGGATTGCTCGATCTGCAATGTAAAGCAGTGAAGGGCAGAGAGACAAAGTGTGGCTTATCCCACCCCAGAGTCACCAGAGGCCTCTGCTACATAAATCTTTGACACGTGTCTGGAACTGTCACCAACCCAAAAGACCAAACAGAGCCTTCCTTGGAGGTCACAACTTGGGGAACTTGTTCCCAGTCAAAATCCTCAACCCCAGCCTGAGGCTGATCATGATGCTCAAGGGAAGTCCCATTAGATTGGTGCTGTTCTGTGCCTTATGGCAGCTGTGCCAGCATTGTCCTCTCAGACGTGACCCAAGAGGTTGTTTTGAGCTATCTTATTAACTGAGAGGTACCTCTGGACACAGAGAACCTCCTCTTCCTTGTTACTTGGTGGAACATCACTAACCTGATGAGATGGGAGGATGAACTGTGCAATGAAGGTGATTCTCCCTCCTGCTTGATGGTAGCAGGAATCCCAGTAATGGATGAGGGTGTTAGGTGTAGTAAAATCTCATCCTCTGTTGTCACCTCGATGCATTTCTCATAAGGCTTTGCTCCAGCTGGCAGACTTCATCTCGCCCTTCTGGACATGGCCACATCTCTGGCATCTCCTCCATTTCCCACCACCATTTCTGGCTGCTCCAGCAGCACAGCACCCTGGGCATGAGGACTTTTGCTCTGTGGAGACAGCAGAGAGCACATAGCTTTGCCATATTTATCTCCAGCGACCCATGCCAAGTATGCCCTTTGCTTTCCATACAGCATCTCTGGGGTGGAGGCCACAGGGGCTAATTAAGATGAATGCTTTGCCCTTGAGGCTGCTCTGGAAATGATTGCTGAATCTTTGAAAGGGATGCAAGCCCTTGCCTTCCAGCAGGATATACTTTTGATATCTTTACAGAGGTGAGTTCAAGCTCTCCTTGTCTTTGGGTGCTCCATGGTGTGAGGCTGTGGTAGATCCTGAAAGCCAAAGTTAGGACCGTTATTTGTTCCTTTTACTCAAAACATTTGAGGGCAACCATAATGCCTCTTCTGGGACCTCTTCAGGAGACAGTCCAAATGGTGCAACCAACTTCTCCAAGAGGGACAGGCTGCTCCCAATCTCCCTGAAACCCTCTCTGTTTCTGCAGTCATTCATTTCCTGCTGCACATGCACAGAGAAAGGGGCATTGCTGGGAAACATGGGCAGATGTGGACTATAAAAACACGACTCCACGCACTTGCCACTCCCGGGGAGCACGTGGGAATGAAACCAAAGCCATAGCACTTTGGGGAAGGTCTCCCAGATCCCACTTGACTGCCAGGTAGTGGAACCTGGATGGGAGAAATAGTGCAATGTGGGGGTGGGTCAGTCTGTAGTGCTTGGGAGCAGAGCTGCCCCATGCGCTTGGAGCTGCAGCCCTACGCCCTTAATGAGCACCAAATGTGCATAAAGTGAACAGAGGGAAAGCCTTTGTCGGGCAACAGTGGCAACTACCACTGCGGAAACAGCCAGAAAAGCCTTTCCCCTTAAAGTTTACTACTTTTACTACTAGCCTGGCCTGGAAGCCTTTATTGCTGCCGGCAAAGCCGGGACTTTGCTCTCGAGCCAGCCAATGAGGAGCATCAGAAAGCCTGCACCCATGTATCCAGGCCCGGTGCACCTTTGTGTGCATTCCTCGGTGTGTGGGTGCCCATCTGTGCGCGCATGCCAAGGGCTGCGAGCGTGGGTTTGGGTGGGGCGGGAGCTCACCTCGCCCTCCTGGGTGCTGCTGTGGGGAGCCAGGCAGGGGGCAGCCAGCGGCTCCAGGCACCCTCCCGCTGTGGGAGGCTCAGGGGGGAAGTTCAGCAGTTCTGCAAACAGAGGCCTCTCTCAGAAATGCCGACAGCCACTTCAGGGGCAGCTTTGCAGAGGAGCTCATTGCCCCTTTGCAGAGCTGGAAGGAAGCAAGTGGCTTCTGCAAGGGAGCTTGTCAGCTCGAGGCCTCCTCCAGGCTCTTTGGAGGGTCTGCCCCCAGTGTCCCACACACCCGCCTGTGCAACTCAGAAACACTGCTGCAGCTTTCTGGAGAGCCCTGGTGAACATGTGCACATGGATGCGGATCCTGCGGCTGCAGAGTGGGGCAGGGTTGGTGTTTGAACTACCACTGGCAAGGCCCCAGCAGAAACCATGCTACTGGTTTCCACTCAGCCCCAGCCAGGACTGGGGGCTTCCAAAAACAGGGAGGTGTGTAAGGTGCTGAGGCCGTCTGGATTGGACATGATCCTTGCTGATGTGGGTTGCAAAGCCCCTCAAGCTCCAGAGGAGCTGCCAGGAGCCATGGAAGCCAGAGTATTGTGACTGTCCTCCTTCATATTCTGGCTACCAGAGCCCTGCCAGCAGCAGGGCAGGTGCCTGGTGACTCCTGGTTGCAGGGTCACTCCTGCAGCTTGAGACCTCAGCTAAGCCATGCATCCCATGCTCTCGGTGGGAGACCTAAAGCTGGAGCATCCTGTGATCTGCAGCATCCAACGTGCACTTCTGCATCACCTGACTCCTGTCCTCAGGGTGCTTCTCCCAGGACTGACATCAACCTAATTGTGCCCATGGCAGGAGGAGACACTCGACCACATTTCATCTGCTCATCCAGGATGGCAAGAGAAAGCTGAATCCTGGCCTTCTCTGCTGCTCCTGGCCCTCCCAAGGCCCGCAATGTCTGGGAGCTGTGGCAGGCATGCCTGCCGCGCCATGCAGTGTTTCTGCAGGCGAGGAGGCCTTTGAGAGGCCAGGATAATGGCTAATAGTGCTGTTTTCCTCTGCTCTGCTTTCCTTCAAGTGAATTACCAGGGTCTTGCTGGGAATTATCCTGCCATTACCCAGCGCTCTGGGGAGCTGCCAGTGATTTACTTAACAGCAAACAACACAAAGAGCCGGACATGGCGGGAGCTACACAACCAAACAAGCTGGGGAACGTGCAAGTGGAAGAAAAATGCTGTAACAGGAGCCAGGGTGCAGGGATCCGGCCAGGGCTGCCAGCCCAGATAGGCACAAGGATGTCCCCAGGATCTGCCCTCAGTCTGCACGTGGAGCTGTTCCCAGCAAGGGTAGTTTTGGTCCATGGAAATGTCAAAGGGTGGAGGCCCCACGGTTCTGTGCCCCACTGGCCAGGAGGAAGCCCAGGGCTGTGGCACAGAGGAAAATCCAGTTCTCCCTGCTCCTGGAGAAGTATTGGACTCAGGGATGGTGGGAAAGCTGTGAGTGGATTGGAAGCAGAGCCAGGACTGACCCCCTGCTCTACACCAAGACCCACCAGTGCCTGCCTAAGGGATGCAGCAGAGACAAAGAGTCCTGACCTCTCCCATTGCCTCTTTGTATCTTCCTTGTTATTGTCACAGATTTTGTCCTTGTCACCCTTTATTATCCCAGGGGTGAGCAGGGCCCTCAGACACCCATGGCCTAGCTGGCCCAGCCACACTGCTGCCTGTGACAGCCTCAGCTCCAGCAGAGCACCACAAAGCCAGGCTGCCCCAGGCTGCTCCCGCCTTCCTCCGGGAACTGCCCTCTGCACACAAAAGGGTGCGGACACCCCCACGGACACGTGCCTCCCATATGTGTCCCCAGCATTTGTGCTGCACCCTCCCCACAGGCTCTCATGCTTGCCATGTGTCCCCTCTCCTCGCACAGGCTGCCCCTGAACAGCCGCCACGTGGCCCCCCAGGCCCCCCAAGCACCCACACAAACCCCTTGTCCTCCTGCCCTGTGCGCAGCTCCGCACACACACACTCTCCTCTTGACACTTCACAGGCGCCGGGCGAAGGAGGGGCGAAGGAGGGGCTCCTTGAGTGCTAGAAAGTTGTTCCTACTCTGCGCTGGGAGAAACCACATTACTCACGAGTCCCTTTTTAGCACGGCTATGTGTTTCCCCCTTCCATCTCCAGTCCATTAGCTACTATGGAAACAACATGTCATTGCCCGGAGGTGGAGTTCAGCCACAGCCAAAACAGCCGCGGATAAATTCCAGCACCCAAATTCACATCCTGGGGCAAAGCCCGTGCAGTTCAGCCAGGGAATGGGAGCAGAGTCCTGGCTGTGCTAAAGGAGCAGATCTCAGTCAGGGCATGCTTGCTGCAGGATCTGTGGGGTGCAGAAAGCACTGGTGGGGACCTCATTGTCCCAGCCCGAGTGGACATGGCATTGCTGGGGAAGGCCAGGATTATTTACACTTCTAGAGCCTGACCAAGGGCGTGTGAGTGGAGACAAACAGCAGATCCACAGGGCTTTGGCTGCCTCATGTCTGCTGCATCCTGCAGCACCCACCGCCTACCTGTGACGGCTCTCAGCTGTGGATTTTGGGTGTCCAGCCTGAATGCTTCATGCATCTTACCCAGGCCCCCACTGTTGGGCAAAAGATGCTAGGGTCCCCATTGCACGAGGGTGGTCAAAGTGCCTGAGCTGAGCTGCTGCAGTTGAGCAACGGAGAGGGGAGCAATGATGTCCTCCTCAAATTCTGTCCCCATACCCTGAGTCACCTGGATATGGGGAGGGACTGTCAGTGACCCAAAGCCCACCTGGCTCTGCATGGGGAGATACTGCAAGGTGGGGCAGAAGCTGTAGGAACCCAAGGGAGTCACAGTTTATTGGTGGCTGTTTGTTGTCATATCCCCTTGGGACCCTGGGGAGGAGGAGGGCAGGCAGGGATGGTGGCATGTCCTGCCTGGGGGCTTTCATAGCAAGGGTGAGTCCTGGCTCCAGTCTTCCCTGGCAGATGGGAAATACTGGAGATAGGAAGCAAAGCCCTCAGAAGGAAGAACTTTCCTCAGTGGCAGCCAGCAGTCCATGACGGAGCTGTGACATCCAACACTGGTGCTGCCCAGTTCTCTGCTGCTGTCTGTGGGCACCCTCCCAGCCTGGACTGCCCAGGAGCTGCCATGTCCCACTCTGGTGGCTTTGCTTCCCTGCAGTGCCAGTGCCTGAGGACAGCAGTGCCACCTAGGGTAGGCAGTAACTACCCCAGCCCTTCCAACAGCTCACCCAGAGACACGCCCCAGAGCCAGCTCTGGCCTAGCTTGGACACCCCCTCCCTTCCCCAGCTTCTTCAGGAGATAGAGCAGGAAAACCTGTTAGTCCCCAGGGCAGCCTTGGAGTGATCCACTGGCTTTCGAGTTGCAGCAGTGACCTGTGTAAGTGCCTGCCTGGATCAGGGCCAGTGAGAGCAAACTCTGGCCATGAGGCTCCATCAGAGGAGGGAGGGAGAGACCAGAGGCAAGCAGAGAGGCTTTTCCAAAGCAGGCAGAGGAATTGCCTGTCAGCGAGGCTTCTCTTCAAAGAGGTGAGCAGCATCTCTGAAAAACAACAGAACAAACATTGTGAGGAAGAAAAAAATAATGCTGGTTTCTAGAGCAGGGATTTTCAACCTGTTCTGCTTTGCTGATCTCCAAAAATATCCCACCAGAGATGCGAGTTCCTTTGTAGCAAACCCACACCACCTGGCAAGACGCTTCCTGGCCTCAGTTACTCTTCCTTAAAAGCAGCCACAGAGCCATGGGGATCCCCCAGCCACGAAAGTTGCAGCTCCCAAGAGCACTGGAAACACAAACCAGGCTTGTCTACCCTCATGGGAGCCCCATGAAATGGATTGCAGCCCCAAAACCCCAGGGCACGATGTTGCAAGAGCAATGCTTGTTCCACACCCAGAAAGGAAGGAGCAGGAGGGCACCCAGTGGAGGTGGGAAAAGCTGAGGGGCACCCCTGGGGAGCACCGGGGACATTGCAGTTTCAAAGCCATGCTTCAGTCATGGTCCTTGGTGTGGATTCTCTGGTGACTAATGGAAGTGCATCTGCAGTGCCAGGTCTCTTGGGGTGGGTACCAGTGAGTGTCCTCCATCTGCTGAGCCACTTGTTTCCAGGACATTGCAAGAAGATCCAGAATCTCCCCCTCACATCACCACCAAATTTGTTTAAAATTGGTCCCATGGGTTTGCAGCCGTTAGAAAGGAATGAGCAGCAAAAATGGGAGAAAGGCTCTTTATCTTTGGAAACCAATGTGGACAGTAGCTAAAATAAAGGCTAAGGGATGCGGGAAGGTGTAAAGGAAAGAAGTAGGAGGAGAATGATCCTGCTAAAATATCTCTTCTCTCCAAAATCCTGCCTATCACAGGTGTCTCCACTGAAGTAGGATTCCTGTGCACACTTAACAAGTGGGGGACAGCCCTGAGATACAGATTGGTCACAATGTCCTCAGTCCTTGTTCAGAATCTCAGAAATGCCACCCAAGAAAATCTCTTAGCAAGGATCTTCCCTGTGTTCCTGTCCTGGGGCTAGGAGTGTGAACACAAACCCCATAAGCTCTGCAGCTGAGCTGAGTGACACTGTGACCCCATGGGGATGGCATTTCCCCCATATCCCCTTGGCTTTTAGCCACTGATGTAAGAGGCATCATTATAACATATCTCTCGGACCAGACAAGCTCCCATAAAGCCTGCACAGCCAGGAGACAAGTTGGCCAGATAAACTGGTTGAAAATTTAAAAAAAAAAAAAAAAGGAAAAAAGGCAGAGTCCGTTCCCTAGCTCCCTTTCATTGCACAAGTGCTGAGGGAGGCCGCACAGCGGCAGAGCTGGACGGCTCCTTTGGCAGCAGCACAGATTTCGATCGGCTTGAAGCAATCATGAAAATGCAGCCTGAACTTCCAGTGACTCACCCAGAGAAGGGAAACTTCCTGGCTTGTGTGTTTGAGCATTTCTGGAAAAACTGCTATATTTGGCATGGAAAACAGGAAGGATTCCTCCAGTTGCTTCAAACGGGAGCAGCAGAAATGAGGCAATGGGCAGCTGAAGAACGTTGAACAAGGGTGTTCTCTAAATTATTCATTGTGATTCTCCACACTGCGTATTTTCCCCACAACAGCCTCAACAGTGACATCCCAGGATGTCCCAGGCTCCATCAGGAAGATCCTCGATTTATTGCTCCGACAGCCACCCTGGCACTGCACGTTGGCTGTGTATTATTGACTGTGGACATTACAGGCTGCTCCCCATCTGTTTATCAACAAATACTGCTCCTAAAGGTATGGCATTGTGCTTATCGCTACACGTTGACCCAGCGTGAAAAATCTGCCAATTTATATTTTCATGACATCAGTAGCTAGAAATGCAGTTCTTGCCAGCTTCAAACACTCTCAAATGTTTCATCTAGTATGCTGGGAGAAAAAAATGAAGGAACTGCTCGTCTGCAAATTACTGAAGTTGGTGGAGGGGGGAGCTATTTTGAGTATTTCAAATGCATTCTTCTCTCCCTTTTTTTTTTTCCAATAGTTGTCCAAATGGTTATTCAAGCAGCTTGTTCATTAAAATCCTGAGTTGGTAAGTGAAAATTGTAATTTTCAGATTATATTGTTATTACCTAAAGGAAAAAAAATTAATAAATAAGAAGAAAAAAAATCAACAACTTTTCATGAAAAATTTGCTAAAAAGAGAGAGAGAGGGCAGCAAACATTTTCCATTGGGTGCAATGCCAACCGGCTCCTGGCTAGCCTATATTAAATTAAATATTCAATTTGGTCATGGACTGCTTTTATTGGTGGATTAAATATCGACAGATATGTCTAATGCAGAGAGATGCTTCATGCTGCAGCCTGGCAAATCCCATTGCAGCTCCTGATCGGTGCTTTGGGTGGGAAAACCTGTTCCTCTTGCCACGGCAACCCTGCAAAGCTGATGCCTGGGATCCATTGTCACTGCATGGGGGTCCTTTCACCTTGTGACTCGCTGATGTCCATCGTGGCTGGGCCAGCAGTGGGTGACCAGCACCTCTGCCATGATGCTGAGGGCAGGCAGCAGGAGAGGGACTCTTAGGCAGTGACCCTCCCAGCCACTGAGGCTTGGGAACAGAAGGACCTCCAGGGAGTGGGACCACTGGATTTAACTTCTTCCAATTCCTCTGCTGAATTTACCCAGCTGCTTTTTGCCTGTACATTTTTAAGCCATTTTCCATGCTCCCACAGCAAGGAGGCCACAGCTCAGCCATGGCAGGAGAGCTCTCCCTTTCACTGGAGTGGATCTTGCTGCTTTCTGGTGACCCCACATTCTTGTACAGGGAAGAGCCAAGCACCCACCTTGATTTGGCAGACTTCTTTTCTATTCCCTGCTCAGCCCACTCTTTCCAAAGGTGCAGTTCAGTGGGAACCACCCCAAGCAGGAGGGTTTCAGCCTGGAAGCAGCAGCCTACTTCCCCTGGCTCCTCCCTGCTGGGCTGGAAAGTGGCCTGTCTCTCCAGAGCTCCAGCAGTGTGGGGGGCAAGCTGGGAGATGAGTGGATGAGCACTCTATCCCCAGCACCCCACATCTTCAGCCCACCAGAAGCCCCAGGCAGGAATGAGATATGCTGGCATCATATCAGAGAGAAGGGTCTTGTCCAGGGCTCTGCTTTGCCTCTCAAATGCTGCCCCTGGAGATTCGATATCTGCTTGAGACTTCTGGTCCATCAATTATTTAATTCCCTCCAGCCATGTGGTCTCCAGCCCCGGGTGCGTCTCCTCTGAGCGCACAGACCTGCCTGTGGGGGGAGAGGGGTTGGGCAGGGGGATGAGGAGCTGGGGCTGGGCAGAGGATTCCCACTGGGAAGCGAAGCAGAGGTGCAGGGGACAGGTCCCACCAGCTGAAGTCTTGAGTGAGCATTTGGGCCGGCACCTTCTTTCCCAGCCACACATTGGTTGGAGGGGTGGGTTCTTCTTCCAGTCTCTGGAGATGACCCTGAGGAAATCACCTCTCTGCTCCATGCCTCACTTTACCCACCTACAAAACGGGGCCAAGGATTTCACAAGTGGTGTGAGCTCCAGTGGCATCCCAAACGTGCATGCGAGACAGCGTTTTGCAATGAGCGAGAGTGTGACTCCCGGCCCTGCTTGCAGGGGCTACACCACCATGGGTGTGCCTTTAGTGGCTCATGTAAGGCTGGAGGTCCTCGTTTGCTGCTGCTGCCCGTGCTGTCTCGAGCTAAAGCGGCACGGCGCGGCGCTGCTGGGTAGGCAGGACAAGCTGTGACACGCGGGCAAGCAGGCGGCTGGAGCCGGGTAGGTGTGTCCCTGTTACCCAATAAATAACTCAAGCCCTAAAGCAGCCCATTGTAATTACAGGGGCCCCGCGCAGATTGAAAACGAAGAAAAAGGAGGGGAAAAAAGGAAATCAAGGTTCAGTTCTTCCCCAGGAGGTAGCGCTCCGTGGGGAAAGCAGTAGAAGGGAGCGGTGATTTATATCTCTCCAGAGGAATTCTCCTTTGCAGGGCCGCCCAAGGCGCCGCCAGGTTCAGCTGAGTTTCTCATCTGAATATGCATGAGCCAGTAATTAATTCTCTCTGATACTGATCCAGATTTGGGGTTGGTTTTGTGAGTGTGTGCGTGCACGTTTTGTGTCCGTCTTCTCCCAGGTGTGCCAAGGAGGGGTGGGATGAAGGAGCGGTGGCTCTCCACAGTTGTCCTTGCAGGATGATAGCCACTGACACTTCAGGGCCAGCCTGGGGCAGACAGGTTGCCCTGCTTGGTTGGGGACTCCTGTGGAGTGGCTCTGGGTGGTGTCCTGTTGGGGACAGCATGGAGAAGGGGGGCAGAGAGTAGGGCATAACTGGGGTCATGTGCCTGGGGCTGGCTACACCATGGGGCAAGCCCTGCCCAAACACACATCCAGCCTTGGGCACGTGCAGGAGGTGTTTTCCCTCCTCCGGCAGACATTGCAAAGATACCATGTTTGCAAAGTGCGGAGAAGAGGGAGGGAGGGAAGAGAATCTGGACTCGCCTCCTCCCTCCCACCTTCCTCTCTCCTTTTAAATCTCTTCCATGCATCATTTGAGCAGTAGGACAGGAGCCCTGAGGAGCCAAAGCCTGTCTCTGGCCAAAGGCCCAGGCCTGGGGCAGGATGTGGGTGTGTAAACGCCATGCCATGGGCCCTTGCTCTGGGTCTGATCCACAGCTCGTAATCACAACCAGCCTTCTGGTTTACCCCCAGCCTTTCTGGGGGAAAATCAGAAAACATTAATGAGAGAGAAGCAACTGTTTTCCAGCTTTACACACCCTAAAACACGGGTCTCTTCCCCTGGCCTCAGGAGCATGCTGCCACACTGGCCTCCTCACCCTTCCCTTGAGAGAAAGGCAATAATCAGTTTTCCTGCCTTTAAACCTTGCCATGGGGCTCTGGCCGTCTCTCAGGGATGAGTTGAGGTTGTTCCCACACAGGGACAAGGAAGGACAGGGATGTGAGTACTTGCCCCTGGGTCATGGCATCAGCAGTGCTGACCCTTGGCAGCCAGGAGGAGATGCTGGATCCACTCCTGATGTTGTGGGCTCCCTGGAACAGCCAGCATCCCAAACTGGAGGCCTCCCTGGTCCCCCCATCATGTCCCCACTCTGCCTGTAGCCAGGAGCAGGATCAGCAGCGGTATTGGCATATATTGCTTCCCTCAACCTGGCCCTGGCTCCTGACAGCACCCACATGCAGCAGAAAAGGGACTGGCTTGGCACCACATCTCGGCCAGATAGAGCAGTGGCTTCCCAGAGCCACTGAGCATCAAAGGACCATGGGGTCATTGCCTGCTGGGGTCAGAGGATCTGGAGAGATCACACTGTCTCTCTCACACCCTCTAGTCACTCCTCCAGAATGCTATCCTCACTCTGAAGCTCTGTGCAGAGGCCCAGGGACTGTGCCATGTCCTGCCTACCACATCCAGCTCCATCCAGTGGAGTGCAAAGGAGACAGACTCCCGACATCCATCTGAGGGATCCCTGCGATGTCTACAGGCTTGGGAAGCAGCGGGCTGGGAACGGCGGGTGAGTCAGAGGCCTGTGTTGTAATGCAGGGGCAGAGCGCCTGTCGGAGCAGGGATGGCCGTGAGCTGCAGTGCGGGGCCCGCCTGGGCCTTTTGCAATCCTCTGGGGAAAGGCGAAGTCAGTGTCTCCATCCCCTAATTAAAATGTGCCACAGGGCCCCACTCTTGCCTGTTTACGTGGTTCTAGGGATGGACAGGGCAGCAGCAGCCCAGGACACAGGGAGGAAGGCAGCCTCATCAGCCCTTCCCTGGGCTGAGGAAGACGGTGCTCTCAAACGCAGTCTCTGGCTCCTGCAGCCAGGTCTCAGCCTTGGCCCCGCAGTCTGTCAAAGACACTTTTTGGACCCATAAGCT
>VXBQ01003693.1:280-12263 GCA_013400175.1 Phainopepla nitens | reverse complement strand
TGCCTTTGGGTCCTCCAGTTCTTTTTCAGTCCTCTGGGGATTGACAGCATCCACCATGTTGAACATGGAGTACCCAGAATCTTCTTCTCCTGCTGAAATATTTGTCCCTCGCAGGCATCAAGCCCCATCAGGACTGACCCTTGCATGTCCCAGCCCAGTATACTGTGGGAGCACACAGATAACCTCTGGATTAGTTTATTTTCTTAATTTTGGAAGTAAGGAAAACACCAGTTAAAGCTGGAAATTGAGAGAGAAAGAGATGAAATTTTGGATTTTTTTACTAGCAATTGTTTGTTCCTCTTGTCAAAAGCCCTGAGACATGAGAAAGTATTACCAAGAGTCCTTTCCTTGCTGAAGCTGTGCTTATCTTGTGATCTGTATTTCGTTCTCTATCTTTCTTATATTGCTCTTATCATCCTTTTATCAAAAGGCTTCAAAAGAGACCAGCAGAGCTCAGTTCTCGTATCCCCTTGAATTCCAGTGGAAGGGTTACGTTTGGTTTTCTAGGAATGAAAGAAAAAATTTAAGGCAAAAATAAAGCACTACAGATTTTTTTTTTTTTTTTCCCTGTATGAGGGAGTGAGATAACCTGAAGGGCTTAGTATTCTATTTCAGTGCTTAGGAATGTGGTGAAGCACCCATCTTTCCTGGTAGTGGGTATGGATTCATGCAGGACACTCCCAAATATCTCGTTCTCATCTTTCTGCTTCAAAACCCAACCCTCAGGTGAGATTATATAATAGAGATTTCTTAACTTGCANCACACACACACACACACACACACACACACACACTTTTTTTCTTTCCTCTTCCATATTCATTCACACAGACTCCCCTAGCCCCAAGCTGTGGCACAAGATAGAAGAGCTGGTGTTGTCTGTTCTCCATCACCTCAGCCTCTCTTTGTCTTCAACCTCCTCCTCAGATGATTAGGATCAATGACTTGATCCCATTCAGCCTGTTAAACTAGGCTGAATGGGACCAAGATGTCAGGGAGAAACAATATCTACAGCTGTCATCATGGTTTTTTTACTTCTATACTCTGTGTCAATCCCACCTTGTGCTTGCTTCAGGCATTTGGAGCTCACACTCTGTAAGATGCCCTGCAAGTTTTTATCACACCTTGCTCAGAAGGACATTTTATTGACTTTAGGCACTCATGTCATAAGCAAAGCATTTGTAAAAATTAAGATATGATCTTGCTGCTGTGTTGTGGGTTACTCCACTTTGCTTTGAAGATTACATGCTGGAAATCATTCCCTGACAGTCACAAAACTGGTGCAGCTTGCAAGGGCTTCCCCAGTCTTAAGCACTGGATGTTGTGCTGGAACACGGCTAAAGCTGGAATGAATTGAAGTGTGCCCATTGTATTGAAATCTCTGTGGCCTGTGGCCTGATGCAATACTAATTTTGAGATGTTCCAGATGCCCTTTAATGGTTAGAGCACTCTTAATGCACTGCAGCTGCTGTATTTTGGAATAACTCTTGTTGCCAAATTCCTTCATGTGTAAAAGCAAGGGTGCTTATCTGGTGTAATGGGAAAAAAAAATATTGCAACTGAAAGAATGAACTGAAAGGATTTATGAATCACCATCTACTTTTACTTAAAGCTTGATCACTATCTTTTTTTTTTCTTTTTGTGTATATAGACACATCTCTCTAAAGCAATTCATGCTCACATTCCTGCAACACATAGAATTAAATAAAAGCAGCCGACACCCTTAAAAGCTCCACAACTGGACAGTCCCACTTTTAAATGTGTAGGCAGCCTTTGTGCCCATTTGCCATCGCTTCCACTTTCCATCACATTTGGCTTGCTTCAGAGAGAAAGTCTGCTGCCAGGATTTCTGCTGGCTGAAACAAGGGTGAAGTTCTGGCCTGATTAAAATCAATGGCAAAGCTCCCAGCAATGAGTAGGAGAGCAGACTGTGATTTGGAGTACTTGGAGGGTGTACACAAAGCAATCACACACAGCAATATAATTGGGGCCATTTGATGGATGCTAAAGTTAGAGATCAACAACCAACAGATAAAAATAGCAGTAATTTCTGCTGATTCCTAGTCCTGTTATTTTAACTACTGTTGAAAATCAATTCCTTTCCAGCCTTTCAGGATAGGTAAAAGCGTATCGCCTCTCATAGTAAAACTTGAGAATTTTGTTGTCTTGGAATATATACTACCCTCCTAACCACGCTGCTGTGTTGGCATCCTTAGTATTTCCCACACGTACATGCAAGACCTGTTAACATGTTAATGGATTTGTTTGCTTGTCAGGGAAAAATTTGCCCCCCTGCAATGACAGCTTCAAACTCACACTGCAAAAGGGCAGGGCAAGCAGTCACTCAATGGACAAGCACAACACAGTTCTCCCGGCAATAAAGGCTTCGGATTCGAGACGGGTGCCTTGCCACTTTGATCTGCAGTGCTGGTTTAATCATGTTAATGTGCTGTCTAATTATGGTAAACACTGCATATTATTCAAATTAAAAATGTATATTGCTGTTCACGTAGTCAGCCTGCAGACGTTTTCACGCATTAGTGTTTCCTAAGCTGAATGCCCTTTGGTCAGCAGCAGAGGCTGTGCGTTAGCCCATTAGTTAAAAAGGGAGGTGGATGATCAAATATAGTGGCCAGATGACTTGGAAAAGGTTTTTCTTGGCATGCACTTGGGAGTGAAACAGTTTCTCTGAAGCAAAGTTGTCACTGATAAATCCCATGTGAGGTGTGAATCTGAAATCAGCCCTGCAGCCTCTCTCATCAGCATGAAACCATGCCCACTGTGGTCTTGGATGAATGAGTTTGCCTGCCCTGGGTTGCACCCACCTCAAGAAGAGAGAGATTTTCAGTGTCAACCACTTTGAGGGTTCAAGCTTTGTGTCCTCCCCTCATAATGGACACCAGCTCTTGCTTTCCCAAAAGTTCATCTTGCTTGTGGGCATTACTGGTAGGCACCAAAGTCAAAAATGGGTTTTATCAGAAGCAAAACTCTCTCATTGCAATGAAAAGCAATCCCAGTCCTGGCTACTGTCTGGCAAGCCTGTGATTATATATCCAGGATATCTCATTAGACACAGAAGTTTCTGAGATGAGCCCAAGGTGAAAAGCATTCCCCTAAATCTAGATCTGCAATTCCTCTTTGTCTGAGATTGTTGAGATATTGTGTTGTGGTATTCTGTATCTAAGGCAAGCATCCTTAACTGTGATTTAGCGATCTTGTTAATGATAGAAAAGGAATTTAACAGTAATGGTAATAACAACAATAGTCATAACAATCCCACTCATGCTCCTATTACTATTATTAATACTATTAGTAATAATGTCACATTGACTCTTGCTGCTATCAGATATCCAATGTAGCTTCTCTTGTAAGAATAGTATCATTCAAATTATTTCACATGACTATTCACTGTAAAATGTTAATTTAGATACTTCAGTGCTCGCCACATTTTTATACCACAGTTGTGGGTTACAGAGAAAGCTGCTGGGCAGAGTGAAAATATAAGAGTACTCGATAGAACTGCTTAACAAGCAGGCAATCCAGAAAAGCTTGGACAGTTCAATATATATATGTAAAGATATGTGCTTTCCTGGCAGATTTTTTTTTCTGTTAAAAAAATAGAAATTGTGCATGCACTTACAGTTATGCAATTAGACCTATAAAATTATTTTTCCTTGTATTAGGTATTTATATTTTCTTTTGGGGAGATTTCTTCTATCTTTAATTTTTTTTTTCTGGGATGCAAACGTGGATGCTTAGACTTGTATGCTTAGCATGCTCTTTTATTCTTTTGATTGCCTCCTCCTTCTTTGTTCACTAAGGTCCAGGATGGAAAATTACAATAGAAAGGACTTCTGTGCCTTGGAATTTAATTATTTAGGGGACAGGAAGAGTTCCTTGAGACAAATTGTATTATGATTCAACTGTCCCAGGTCTTTTCTATCTTTGTTTGCTTTCCCTGTCAGATTTGTGGGAATGATTCCCAGTCATCAATGTGTTGTAGAGCTGAAATAGATAGGAGGAGATGGAGAAAGACAGATTTTCAGGTTGTGAATGCCACATTCCTGGAAGTTTTTGACAGCTTGGTCTAATGAAAAGTGTCCCTGCCCATGTCAGGGGGTGGAACTGGATCATCCATAAGGTCCCTTCCAACCCAAGATGTTCTGTGGTTCTGTAGTTCTTTGTACTAATAAATACCTCAGTAATTATCCTCTATTGATTTCAGAATGACTTGAACTGAGCATTTTGTATAGGTGAATGTGACAAAATGTCTCTTCTTGAGTTTATATGCTGGGAACTCTGCCAGCAGTCATGTGTAAGTAGTGATGCCTTGGCTGGATGAGGATACAGATTTGTATAAAAAGAGCTTCAGGAAAAAAGAAACAACTTTCTAGGTGCTTTTAAATGATCGATTGTTATAGAAAACCCTCATCAGACCACATAACTCTCAAGAAGCCTATTGGTTGCTGTGTTTATGTTGTTCTTGAATTTTAAATATACTGATATTTATTTGATCCATCTTTACAAACGTATTTTAATATATTTGTCCACATGTAGTGAACGCGAAATTTAGGATTAAATGGCACCAGAAAAATGATGGGTGGTGTTCTGATCTTCAGACAAGAAGACAAAATTTGCTGCCTAAGCAAATAAACTAAAGAGCTGTGATGAAATAATTTCATGCTGGATATAGCTTTTGTGCAGAGCAGAGGGAAGGAAGTTGCTGGAGGCACTTTGCAGAACAAGTGAGATACAGCATCCTGGTGGACGTATGGTAAAGGGAGGGGAAGAGCACCAGTTGATCTGCTCCAACCCTGGGCTATGCAGGGCTCATCCCTTTGCTGCATTTCCCCAGGGAAAGGGAAAAGGGGCAGATATCCTACCATGTATCTCATGCACGTTATTGCAGCCCCACTCCAAATCACTGCATCCAGCTCACTGGAATTTTAGAAAAAAACATGAGTTCAGAGGGTTTTTTTATCCTTCCCGCTTTTGGTCATCATCTTGGCAAGTGACAACAAAACAGTCACTGAAGAGAGGACGCCACTTTAGAGGACGCCAGCAGGATCACGGGACCACCCATGAAATGCTACCCGCTAGATCAGGTTGCTCCAGGTCCCACCCAATCTGCCACGGATGCCTCTCTCCATCACTTTGGCAGCCTCTGTCTCCATGTTCCCTTCCCCATCCCTCCATCTCCTCACTGCCAGATCTGTGGTTGAACTGGTGCTGTGTGGCTGAGGTTCTGCTCAAAGGACTGTGCTGGGCTGTGTTCTGCCCAGAATCCTCTGGCCATTGATCAGGACAGAAAGTCATGGGTGCCCTGTGCTCCGGGAAAGAGCAGCTGCCTTTTTCTCCAGGGTGCCTGGCTGTGGAAAGGGAGGACAGGCTGTAAATTTACCCATCTCCTGGGGCAGGAGGCTGGATGCTTGGTCACACGTGAGTGCCTGGTAGAGTGCCAAAGCCCTGTTTGATCATGGAGCACTTTTTACACTGCACATGGCTAAGAGGTTTCCATTACCACATAAACAGGGCTCATGGGAGCTAGGTCTTCCCTCTTCCCCCACCTCTGACCCAAGGTGTGGGGCCAGCTGGCTTAATCCACCCAGGGGCCAGAGAACTGAGGACACCAGTGCTGCAAGGGGCACCTGAACATGAGCAAAAACCAAAAGAGGTTTCAGGTGCTGTCAGTTTCCATCACATTTCTGAAATTCCAGGGTGGCTCAAGGTACTTGTTGGGCCCCATCCGTGACCTGAGATCCTATGGCCATGGCCCCTCCACGTCCCAGGAGGAAAAGCTGGTGGATTCATTCACTGAAGACCTCAACTGGCTCCCTGCAGCAGAGACTGTAGCTGGCTGCACCCACATGAAAACTTGCTGCACTTGAGGATTTTATAATAATACTTTAAAAAATCCCTAAGTCTCAGATCATGACCCAATTGAGAAGATTCATTTGTAGGAGGGCTCTTACCCTTGGCACAACATTTGTCCTTCCTTGGATGCCTATTTTTGGAAAGCAAAAGGAGAAGGGGGACTTAGAAGGTGTCAGTCATGGCAGCTAAGCTTTGCATCTTTCAGGAGGCTGTTTAGGATTGATTGTTTGCCTTTTTGGAAGCAAACCCATTAAAATGGAGACACAGAGCAATGAGAACGCTGTGATGGGTTTGTACACACCTTGGCCTGGGGGTTTGAAAACTAGGGGGGAAAATTTATCTGTGAAGATGAACCTTGAGTGTGGTCCAAACACAGGACACAGGGAATGTGGGTGAAACCACATTGTCCTGCTTTGGCCTTGTCCCAGACACCAATGCTGCAACTAAAGTCTTCATTCCATCATGAGTATAGTGTTGGATAAAACAAGCAAACACACAAATGAAACCAAAAAAAGCCTGAAATATGAGCTTTGTGATGGTGGAAACAGATAGCATCTTACAGTGAAGGAAGGGGGAGGAGGACAAGGTCAGTGCAAACCTGGAGTGGTCAGATTTCTGGATGAACCTCTAGTTCACCACTTCCTTGGGGTCTTTGTTAGAGAAAACTATCTCAGTGCATGTGTTTTTATTATCTTGTCTCTGTGGGGATGTGAATGGTTTGATTTGGTTTCCAGAGTTGGTGTCCTCACTGTTTTTTGATTATTTTGTCTATATAAACCAGCCTGATTGGTCTTGCTGTCTGCAAGAGTTTCTTAAGCGCACTTTGTAAGAAAATTTCCCTTGCTCTGTTTATTGCTGCCAGGTTGTTCAGGAAAGGAAAGGAAAAAAATCAGAAAACAAATCACTAGTATGGGGGAAAGAAAGGAGAAAAAAAAAAACCGAAATAAACTTGGGAACTTCAGCGTAGACCATTAAGAATGAGGGAGGAAAAGCAATGACCAAAGACTAACCCAGGACATGGGGCAAGGACAAACAAAGAAGAGACAGTGGGTTCAGAGGGGGGATGAATGAGAGCGTGGGCGTATTTTGCATCCAAATACAATGATGCAGGCAGAAGTGAGGACTGCAGCTGGATCCACAGAGCACCCTGGCAGCACCCTGCGAGGGCTGGAGCACGCTGTGGGGACCCCAGGGCAGGACCTGGAGGGGTCCAAGCGGCCCCCTCGCCCTCTCTGAGGTTTTGCTCTCAGCCTGGGCCCCGCGCTCTCGTGGGGGGAGAGCGAAGCCTCTCCGTACGAGACAGCCCCTTCAGACGTTGCCTGGGTCTCTGGAATAATAGATGGTGTTTTTACAACCTCTCAGAGGCCTGTTCCTGGGTAGACGGTGAAAGGCAATACCTCAGGACCACTGGCTTACAGGAGGTTGTAAAACTGCTCCTCCCCATATATATTTTTTTTGACAATGCTTTCACTGAGGAGTGTTTCCTCTTTTTTTTAATTTTTATTTTTATTTTTATTTTACTGCCATGGCAATCAGTCTTTTTTTTTTCTTTCCCCCCCCTTCCCCCCTCTCATCCTCCCCTTTTCACTTTGACCTATCAAACTGTAAGTCTTATTTCAAGCTGACATGGAGGCATTAAATGAGTGACTGGGCCACCAATTTAAGGGAATTGATGATCTTTGGGGCTTACACTCTCACGGGTCAAATGATAATGTTGCCCTTCAGGTTAAATTCATACGTTACATGGGGAAAACCAGGAGCTTAAACTCTACCCAGGGCTAGACAAAGTTTGTCATAAACAATCATTTAAAAACTGGTTTTGAAGAGAACAATGCAGAGATGTATAAGTTTTCATTTATTTCTTTTTGCTGTGGGTCTTTCTCCTCAAAATTTCTGTGCTACCCTGCAGGTAGCCATTCTCTGTGTTCTGTAAACATTTAAGTAAAAACAGTTCTCCTACAGTAGACAAAGATAGATATGGAGCTAGAGATCCAGATGGAATAAAAGAAAAATACAAATAGAGATGGATATAAACTAGTATAGGCATAGATACGATTATAAATAATAGAGATACAAAAAAATATATAATTGCATATATAGCTAAAGATACTTATATCCATTTTATTGTATCCCAGACCATGGGTACAACCAGAAGCCAAAGGCATGAGGTTCACAGGGCTTAGAGTCTGATTTATTGGCACACCAGAGCAAGGCCTAAAGCTGATGTCATTATACTAATTATTAATTAGATTTGCTGCCTTCACTGTTTATTATAGACTCCTTTCTGCCCCATCACGTTCTCTCTATGTAAATCTTTCCAATCCATTGCTATCTTCTCTTCCCTTTGCCTCATAGTCCTGCTGCCACATACCAATGACCAATTACATTTTGCTCAGAATCAAGTACCTAAAGCTACTGAATAAGTGGGAAGAAATTTCGAGCTCATCCCCTTTTTTTTTTTTTTTTTTTTTTTTGTTCTGGTTTGCATTCTCTGTGGAATCATAAAAAAATCATTGGTAATGGACATTTATTCCTCTCTGCACCCATGACAAATGAGATTGACATTTTGGGTCCTTAGCTGATAACGGTTTCAAAATGGTTTAAAACCTACTGGGTCCATTCAGAACAAAGCCTGCAGTTGCTTTTATGGTCATAGATTTTGATAAATACATTCTTTTCTTCAGAGGAGATTCTAGCAATTCCAAAGACTTAAAACAAAACAAAACGAAAACAAAAACCACATGAAACTTTGGCTCATAGATGTATATGGGAGTGGTCTGTGGTGTGATAGAAGAGAGCAAAGAGGATTGATAGCTGTGTGTTTACATTCACTTCTCCACTTCATCCTCTAGTAGGTCAGAGGCACACTGGACTGCTGGATCAGGGCAGTGAAACATGGTTCCTGCCATGGCTGCACAGAGCAGAGCAATGCCAGAGGGATTTTGGGTTGACCCTTGCAGTTGTTTTTATGGGGCAAGGATGAGGTGCCCAGGGGACACGGCATTAGAGAGAGTTTAGCTGATCTCCAGTGGTATTTTCACTGAATTTACATCTAAATCTAAATCAAAGATGAAGACTTAGTTGCTTGGTCACACAAAAAGGAGAGAACTCTCACCTCCGTGCAAAGAGCTTAGGTCATGTCTCTCATCCAAGAAAACATTGAATTGCTTAGGCTTTATTGCAGGGATAGTACTGAGACAGATACTTAACAGGTAGTATTCAAGTGGAAAAAAAGAAAGACATCTGTGGAAACTATAAACCCATATTGCTTTCAAATATGTGGCTTGACATCATTTGCAGTGGCCTCACATTCAAGACCAGCAAGAGGTTTGGAAAGAGGACACCAGATAAGCATTGCAGCCCCAGACCGGCTGGGTAGGTTTCATCTCTCGACACAAAGTATGTGCCTGTCATTTATCAGTCCTCCATTCAGGACCCAGCAGGGACAAATTCCTCACTCTGGCACCCCTGGGAGCTGCTATCCCTGAAGCTGAGCCCACCATGCAATTGCTTGAAGGGGATGAGAGGCTGCCAGCTCTGGGCTGGGCTTCCAGGATTTCCTAGTGGCACCTCTCACTGGGAAGGTTTCATCAGGCAGTGGGGCAGCAAATGGCTGCATCTCACTTTTTATTCCTAGAACTTTGCAATATGTAAACTGGAAAGGCCATACTATAAATGCAGTTAGGTGAAGAAAAAAAAAAAAAAAGTAATCGGCAGATGAGACCAATGTTTTGAGCTAGGACATGAACAGTTCTATGCCTATGATGTTTTGGGGAGCTTGAATATAATTTCTTCCCCCCAGGCTTCTGAGTCATCTTTGCAGAGTTCAGAAATCAAGAGCTAACTATTTTCTCTGAAAACAATTCAGTTTCCTAGTCTTTACATGTTCAGGCTTCAGATACCAATGAATTATTTGTGAAGGTCATGCTGAAATTGTAGGACACCATTAGCAGTTGCCTTCAAGGGAAGCAAGCCTTCTGTCAGGAAATTTCTTTGAGAAATTGATTATTACTGCTATTATTTTTGTGGGATGTGTCATTCGCTGATGCTGGGTGAGTGCTGGGTTGGTAGGCTGGATGTTTGTCTTGGATGTTTCACCTTTGGTAATTACCAGCTTTGCATTAGGAGACCTTCAGTGCAGACACAACTGACAAGGAAATACATCTGGTATTTCCCAACAGCACTTTACAGTTGTTTGAAATAAATAAACGAGGGCTTCTCTTTCCCAGATCCTGTTGAGGTAGTCAGCAGCTTGCAGCAGGTAGATAGATTGCTACCCACACAGAAATGACAAGTATCCTCTAGGCCCAGGAGAGGGAGATCACTTACAGCAAGGACGCTGAGAGTTTATGAGCTACCAAGGAATAAATATTCAACACAGAGTTCTCTCAGATGTAACTGATGTGAGGCGGTTTTGCTTCAATTTAAAAATAAGGGGGAAAAAAAATCTTGCTGATGATTATGTTTTGTTTTCCATCTTTTTGAGGTTTAAATGTAACTCCTTCTAAACACCAGTGAGTTGTTGATTTAACTTTGAATTATCATGTCGCAGAAACTTACCTTTCATTTTCAGGCAGAAGCCTCAAAACTCAGAACCTTGATTAATAAAATATGAAGAGTTTATGCTATCTGTTTCTCCTGGTTTGAAGGAACAATTTTTCTGCTACTGAGAAGACAGGTAGCATTGCTAAGAAAAATAGATATTTTTTCTCTCTCTCTTTGCTCAAGCATTGGACTAGGGAGTGAGATTTGTGGGCAGAAATCTCAATCTGCCAGAGACTTTCTGGGTGATATTGGCTGGATTAAAAATGCATAACTTTCCACATCCTGCAGTCATATCATATTTGAGAGAACCATTCAAGGGCTTTCTAGGAGAATTCTGGAGATGCTGGTTTGTTCTCTATAAATGGAGTCCGGAATCAGCTGACACTTGGACATCTAAGGTAGATAAAACAAACCCTTCTCTTCAATCTTCTCTTCATAATTTGGTCCATCTCCAGATTCCCTCAGTTAAATGGGAATAACAATCTTTCCTTTTTACCCATGCTTCTGGAACTGCCCCAGGGCTTTGTTGTCTCAGCAAATGCTGCCCAGCGCAATGACCTGCTGATTCTGGTTCAGGCTCACTTACATTTCAGATAATAACAACAACAACAAAAATGATAGTAATTATAATAATAACAATAATTATAGATTTTTAAGTCATTAATGGGAGTTCATTGCATGTAATAGGGATGGCAGGGAGAGGGGAATGGAATGAGATGATCTCTAAGGTCCATTTCAAACCAAGCCTTTCTGTGATTCTGTATTTTACATCTCTATTAAACACGTGCTACTTACCATGTTGAAATAACACAGCCTGAACATCAGTTTCAACGAGTTCCATGCCTGAAATGCGAATTATAAAGTGAATGTGAACATCTAATCAAAATCTAGGTATTAGCATGGCATCCTGTGGTATTTGAGAATTGTGAAGACAGGATGCCTGCATGGATATACAAACATAAGGCACAGTGGCGTGACACATAAAAATTGTGTTTTTTAATTCTGACGTATAAGGTGTTATATCAGAGGTTATACAAACCTCCTTCTGCCGTTGGAAAGACAAACACAGTTTTATTTTTACATGAAGTTCAAGATCTTCAAGCCAATGAAAGGCTCCAGAAAGTGTGAGTTTAAGGCAACAAACTCATTCATAATGACAGCATTAACAAGAAGCTAGAAGTTCTGCACAAACCTAAAGTTTGGGCTTGAAAATGCAAAACAACACAAAGAACAAAGCTTTCCACTCACTTTACCGTGGCAAACAGAGAACAGGGGACATGCAAAGCATTTGCTTTTAATTTGTTTGTTTGTTTTGGACTCGTCCTAATCAAGGGCTTTTCCTAGCTGTTCCCTTCCTCCCCCGCCTCCCCAGACCTTCCAGACTCCCTTATGCTTCTCTCCCCTTTCCTTTTATTTATTGAATTTTTGAAAAGAACCAAAGGGGGTCCCCAACATCCCATCGCCTTGGAGAGCTTGTTTCCCTACAGGGCTGCAGATGCCAGGCAGCAAAGGCTGAAACAGGCAGCAGAGAGGCAAGGAGAGTGTTATCAATCATTCAGCATGTTA
>VXBQ01003692.1:39087-158473 GCA_013400175.1 Phainopepla nitens | reverse complement strand
CCCCCTCCCCCCGCACCGCCCCTTGCCCTTAGTTATCCAGTGAGAAGCAATTTGAAAAATGCTTAGGTTTGTGTTTCTCTTCCCTGTAGATAAATGGACCGCTTTCTTAAACCCACAGGCATGCACTCAGTGCAGCCCGAGATGTTTTCTAGAATCACCCCATGTATTTCTAATGTAGCGTCTTGGCCAGGCAGAGGTGGTACTATTTAATTTATTTTTTAAAAAGGGCACCTTTCTGTGGCAGAAGCAAATTACTATGGTCTGATGGCAAACGACTGTGCAGATTTTAAAATTTAAAGTTCAGTGAGAAGAGTTAAAATCTGTGTGCTAGCAGGAAATGAAATGTGGTGTTGTGCACTGTATAACGGGCAAGCACGTGAGCTCTGCTTCAGCAACAAAAAGCACCTTGTAAATATACTGGTGGTTATATTTTTTTGATCCTGCCATGTTGGAGTCTGCAGCATTTTACAGGCACATAGTAGAAGTCTCATCTGTGTTTGAGAGGATTTTATCATCGCTATTTTGAGCTGGTCTATAGAAGCAGCAGGAGAAGGACTCCTTCCCAGTAAGGACAGGATTTATGCATCCTTAATTTCTCAACAGACGTTTAATTTTTGCAAAGCAGTAATTTTGTTGGGCCTCATGTAAAGAAACAATATTCGGAATAAAGCAGTAGTATTTTTATGCTGCCTATAGCAATTCAGCCTGCTTCTTTCACAAATATTTATGCGATAGAAAACCTGGCATGCACTAGAGAGTAAAAAAAAAAAAAAGATCAAACTTTCCACGTGCATGTTCCTGCACTCCATTATTCAATCTGGGAAGTATGTCTGTCTGTGAAACTTTATTACAAGAGACTTCTACTATTTCAGGATTATTTTAACAATTACAGTCTTTTTAAGCTAGTTGATTGGAGAAGATGGTTTATCTGTCTCGATGGGCATTGTATCAGGGTTTTTAGAGAATAAGAAGTTTGGTCATCTGTTTAGTGTTAGAAGAGAGCTTCACTTCAGAAAGTATGGAGGTTTTTTGCTCTAGTTAAGGAAGGGGGAACCCCTCTCTGGACAAGTTCATTGCATATGAATCTTGATGGTTATATTTATTTGATACTTTTCATTGAAAATTAATATGATGTATGTGCTCTTTCTCCTTTAATATGCAGTGCATATAGTTTTGAATTACAGTAGCCTACATTTAATGTATTTTGTGTAGAAAAATACTGTTGTTGATGGAACACACGTTTAGATTTAAGAAGAAAATTCCATGGGACATAAAAAAATTGATGATTTCCTATTAGTCTAATAAAAAAATTTACTGTTATGCTTATTAATCTCGAGCTTGCACAAAGAGCATTCTCTTTATGCTTTTGAAAATAAATTCATTACAGTCATATACAGATATATTTAAAATCACTGATGCTTCCCCAACGTTTTTTTTTAATCATTGTTTAATGTGTTTGAAAGTATTTTTCTGTTATTTCAGCTGCTAGCTGAAATGGTGTAAAAATCCATTCTTTGTACTGGGTGCTGTGTCCTGTTTGTGAATTAGCAATTATCAGAAACATTTATCGGTCTGAAACTTGTTGAAAAGAATTCTGCACTGAACTTAAAGCACTTTTCTAGGCATACGTTTCCTGCACATAGGCATATTGAAAAAATTGCAAATGCAATTGTATCAGCATACCCGTATTGCTTCTCCCAAAGCCCTTATTTGTTAAAACACTGTTTCATCGTGCATTATCATCTTGGAATGTATTAGATATAGTTCAGATTTATACTACTGTTTAACAGAAAATTAAATTGTATTTCTCATGACTACTTTCTTCCCCTTTGTTTCCGCTCCCCCTCTCCCGAAATCTAATATAGAGAGCCACTTAAAATTCATTCAGTGGCCTCCATATGTAATAGTGACTCTCTTGTTCCTATTATAGATGCCTAATTTTTTTTTTTGGGGGGGGGGGGGGGGGGGGGGGGGGGGGGGGGGGGGGGGGGNGAGTGTTAAAAAGTTGGAGGGTTTTTTTTTTTTTTCCCCCCCTTGTTTTTCTAAACATTGCTTGCTGGGCGCACATTTGTAGTTGCTAGCTACATGTAAAAGCACAGTTTTCAAGTGTTGAGTATGGTTGGTTGCAAGGTAACTTATTTGAAGTCTTTGTATCTTTTTGCACCAGAAAAAGGTGTAGGAGCAGCTGGCGTGTGGTGGGGGGGTGTTGTTCGCCAGGCCCACCCAGCGTGTTTGCACGCTGTAAGGCCGGGAAGCGCTTTCCAAAGAGCCCTGTGCTCTCCAGCAGGCGAGATACGGCTGGAGAAGTGACGCCATTTGAAAAAAAAAAAAAAAATGTGGATGCGTCAAGTCTGTCTTTCAGCATGAGGGTACAATTAATAGTTTGGTCAAATGATTACTTCATAAGAGCAAAAGTTGTTTTGTGGCGCTACGAAATTATTCAATACATTGTATTGACCTCTGCTTCTTTGAGGCTCCTTCATGGAGACTCCTAGTTCCCCTTCTCACAGCCTCCTTAAACGTGATTTTTATGGGGGTTTCTGTTTTATTTTATTTTTCTTTTTTAAACCAGAGTGTGTACATTATCACTCACCAAGGTAGCTTGTGGGTATCTTTCTCCAGGGACAGCTGAGGTGCACAGGAGGAAAGGGTAAGGGTTCGGTAATCCATATCCTTGTCACATAAAGGAAGGTCAAGAGGTGGTGTCAGCTAGGGTAGCCATAAAGTTGAGCTGAATCTGGAAGACATGGAGTGTGCCTGGCTTGTTATTCAGGGCAAAATTCTTGGGCCCAGTAGTCACTGCATTCCAGCCCTTGTTGGATCTTCTGATTTGAAGTGGGCACACCCAGGTTTGCAAAATTGCCTTCCTACCTGCTGTGGAAGGAAGTAAGGAGAGAGCCTGTGTGTGGCTTTCTCCCCCCCTCCCCCCCTCCACTTCCCTGGAAGTATTTAAAAAACAGACGAGGAGATACGCTGTTTTTGAAAAAAGAGCCTTGGTCAACGTTTTCTTGATGGAAGAGTGGGGAATTATTCTGGGGGAGGTGCAAAGCATTTAATAAGCTCAGGAGTAGATTCCTGACTTACTACTGAAATCTCAAGGGAATGCCAAAGGAATGCAGCATTTCTGCATTCAGACCCCTTGGTGTGGAAGAAGGCTATTGCAATATTTAAGGGTTTAGGTCACTTGATGCAGAAGTTGGAGGAGGCATGGCGATGGTTTGACTGCAAGTCACGCTCTGCCAGGGAAGGCAGGGCTCCGTTAGTCGCATCCACCACCTTGGTGAGCTTGCTCCTGGCCGAGCAGCGGCGCGGGAGGAGGACGGTGGCTGCCCATGGCCTACGTGGAACTTGTGGTGCGAGGCTCTGGGTACTACCTCGCCGCAATCCAAGAGCAGCTGGTATCTCACAAGGCGATGTAGGCTGCAATCTGATTATTCAAATGGCCCTGATGTCACTCGTGCGTAATGAGGGGGGAGGGCAGGCGCTAACTCCGGGCACCTGGGGATGTGTGCTTGGCGCAGCCTCCCGGCCTGGCTTCCATGTCCAGGTGGGCTTCCACCCAGACCTGATCCACTCTGCCTGCTCCCGGGGCCCTCAGGTACCTCAAATGCTCACAAGCACCTCAGCTGTGGTAATGATGACGTGTTTTTCCAATTGGAAACCTAATTTCCACCCTCCCACCCCCACTTCGAGGGCTCTTTGTTGAGAAAATAATTTCACTGTGTCTCTTCTGGGAGATTTGTTTGGGAAGGGAGCAGAAGAAGTGGGTAACAGAGCTGCTGCACCCTGTAGGTAATGCTGCTCCATGGGGGGAGCAATGGCCTGCCAGCTGGGCTTCACCTCAGTCTCAGAGGTGCCCAAAGGCTGATTTGGGGAAAACAGGCCCCAGGTCCCCCTCGTGCAGCCACTCGTGTTCCAAGGGTGACCATTAGAAGGGAACTGGATTGTGTTGCTAATTTTCAGTGTAATGAGGGGTTGCGTCCCGCGTGCACAAGACCTTGGGAAATGGTTTTGTGAGGCTGAAGTGTGCATGGTGGCTGCAATGGTCACAGTTATTTAAAAAAAGAAAAAAATTAGTGGCATTGATTTTTTTTTAGGTTTGCTTCTGTAAATATCAAGTAGGTAGAAATATGCTCAAAGAAGACATGTTAGAAAATATGCCATTTCTTAGCTGTATTTGTTCTCTTTTCTATGTGCAAACTTAAGTGCTTTTGAGAGTGAAGGGCCAAAACATCACATAGTGATTTAAAGTTTTTATTCTGCTTCTA
This sequence comes from Phainopepla nitens, assembly GCA_013400175.1. Taxonomy (NCBI): domain Eukaryota; kingdom Metazoa; phylum Chordata; class Aves; order Passeriformes; family Bombycillidae; genus Phainopepla; species Phainopepla nitens. The sequence goes on along the minus strand of VXBQ01003692.1, from coordinate 154,205 downwards.
CATTTGTTTTTGCAGATGTGAACAGAAGATTTTTTGTTTTAATCTTCGAAATTTTACAACTAGAGTGGAAACCACCAGTTGTGACTATTCCTATACAGACAATGAGTCGTTATGACAAAACCAGATAGTCTTCACCAACCATGTTAACTGTTACATTGTGGGAAATTTAATTTTTATAGTTCCTCATACTGTTTGATCATTAATTAAAAAAAAATCCCTTCTTGCTCCAGTTTCTAAAAATCAGCTGCAACACATGAAACACAGCTGTAAATGTGTGCTCTGAAAGGTTGGTCCTGTTCTCGTTTTGCTAACTTCCCTTTACAGAAGGTACCCTGAGAAATATACTTGTAGTGGACTTTAAATTGTGCATAGATATGGTCAATTTTAAAGGAGTGGAATAAAAAATAACATTTTGGAAGTGTAATTCAAGGGTAGTAAAAATATGATCAGGAAATGTTTAAGGTTTTTTTTATTTTATTTCTCCCTTTTCTTCCCCTTCAAGCATGGGGTAATAACATTTTCCACATTTTTGAGACCTTGAAGGTGGTATTTTTGTAAAATGGGGCTGTGTTCATTTCAGTCGCTCTTTTAAGTGCAGAGCATAGGACTCTACAGTGCTGGAGCCCTTTTATGGCTTCTAGCTAGCTACTGGGTGGACTTCAAATGCTTAGTTTTGACCTGAAAAAATTTTAAATGGCCTGAGATTTACCTGCCTAACAGAAAATGTGACGCTTCCCCAGTATGCCTGTGAGAGGGGGACCCAGACAGAATTAAAATATGCCTAATACTTAGCCATGGACAGGGCTAGTCCTCCAGGGAACCTCACAAAATATATTCTTCACTCCTCAAACCTGTTCCTCTCCTTACGGTCATCTTATCTTTTAGTATTTTATCATCCTGGGATTCTGGTAAAAAATATATAGTGGCATAGACCACAGCTAAAGACACTCTTGTGATGATTCCATCCTTATGTGAATACAGTGAGATTGAGATAGGCACAGGACAGTATTGATGTAGGAGTTTTTTTTCTTGTAATTTAACAGTAAAATTTATTATTAGAATTTGGTTCTTCAGAATCAGTAAATAGATACAGAGCATGTGCAAAAATTGAATGCCCTAAAATCTAAGTATGGATGACAACTTCATGTTTTGCGTACAGAGGAGGATGGATTAGAAACTTTGAATAGGTTTGATACATTTAGCAATATCAAAGTGCTTTATGTAGTTCCAGAGTGCATCAAGACCATTCTCTTTTAATGCACTTTTATTTTCATATGCAAAATATCTATCTCCACATCAGGCCATTTTTCATCTCTAATGATGCAGAATATAGAATTAAGCAAAGTTATATGCTAATTCCTGTTGAAAGCTTGGATAAAACCATAACTTCCCCTTATTTTTTCTAGAAACATGATGGAATCAAATACTTGAGCTTTATCTTATAGTTTTAGTCTGAGGCCTGCATACTTTTCCCTTTATAATTTTTCCTGGGCATGTCAAACGTAGGCACTTGAATGTCTTTTCACCCTGCATCTTTGCTGGGATGAGTGTTACCTCTGCTGTCCAAATGAGGAAAATATCTTGAATGTGCCATTCAAAAATCTCCCTATGTGTCTGTGTTAGGGGCATGCTGGGGAGACCAGTTAACCCAGTGCTTACTGGTGCTACCCAGCCTCCCTGGGCATGTCTGTCCATCTGGATACTTCAGTGACAGTTGTTCCTTGTCATCAACTGGAATATGTAATTTGGCTTTGAAAAATTTCTGTATGAGAGCAAGACTGTGTTTGTGGTAAGTATCAAAAAATTGTAATTTTGTATTACCTCTTGATTTTGCTTCTTTCCAGATCGGCAATATTGGTTTGTGAGTGTGTTTTCCAAGATGCATATATTTAACAGAGAAGAAAAATCTTCACATGTGTTGTGGGATACTTAGCAATTGAAGTGCATTACCCTAATATTGACCCCAGTAAACCTTAAAATACTGGCAGTAAAAGAGTGGTGCCTAAAAAAGGTGGTTTTCCATTTTTTTTTCCCTGCAAGTGCATTGATTTTCAAAATGAAAAAAATTGTAATATTGTTATTTTGCTGACTTGCATTAGGGTGACAGCTGGCACAAGAGGAACCTATAGCATAAAAGGTCTCCTGTTCAGCATAGCCTCAGCAGCCATGTGCTTCCCCTATAGCCTGCCTCTTCATGGTGCAGGGGAATCAACATCTACTCAGGGTGCCCTTTTGCAGATCTGAATGAAAGGAAAACTGCCACTAACATGCAAAGTGAGATAATCTGTGCTTTTGATGCAGTTAAAATTTGGATAATGAGTCAAAGAGGGATCCAGCTCTTCCTGGGAATGGGACTAAGTACAGAAATCAAACTGTCTTGAAATAGAAGATCTTCAGCCGGGAAAGGCTTTACTCCATTTTAAATTTTTTTTTGTGTCTTGATTATCTTGTGACTGTAGCCTCTGCATTATTTCTCACCAATCAGTACTTTCAAAGAGAATGTGTATGTATATGTGTGTCTCTTGTGTGTGTGTATATATATATCCACATATGCATTTTAAAAGATTGTATTACCATAAAATAATCTGCAGTTTAAGAAGGGACCAGCTAAAAATATCTGGAGAATTTATAAAAATAGTAAGGTTGGGAGGTTTTTTTTCGTTGGTTTTTTTTTTTTCCCTAGTACCAATACCCTTGAACACAACTGGAGCTGAATGTTCACTTTTGAAAGATTAACTTTCATGCTCAGCTGAACTTTAGGAATGTTATTTTAAAATATGTAGTCTACACCATGTGTCCAATACATTTTTCCTCTTTGAAAATAGCAGTGCTTTATTGTTTTGGTAAATTGTTTTTTTAATTTTTATATGCTAAATGTATGGGTTCTAGACGTTTTTCCTCAAAAATGGAGCTCACTTCACCTTAATGGAGCCTTAAAAATTGTAGTGCAGAAATCAAAATTCCCGATAAAGGCAACTCTACCGTGTGTGAACAAAAATTTCTGTTGGAAAAAATAATGAGCTTAAGTTATTAGTCGGGTTTGCAGTTACTTATTTTCCTGAAATTTCAATTTAAAGAGCAGTCGGAAATGGAGTAAAAAGCTTGTCGGGCTTGGATTTGGAATTATTCATTAAATATCTAGCATGCATTGATCAAAGGTTGGGCTCTAATTTTACTAGGAATAATCAGGGCAGGAGGGCTGGCTGAGGGCAAGGGAGCGGTGGGGGACCCCCTGCCTTGGGTGAGTTGTGCTGTGCAGGTTTTCCACACAACTTTCACCCTAGGGCCTGATCCTGCACTCTCTGTCCCCTCTCCCCTGCTGTCAGAGGGAACCCTGAATCCCCAGCGTGCTGCGGGGACAATCTTGGGAAACTGAGCTGACAAAATGTCTCTGGCTTTGATAGGGAAAATGCATACGTCTAGCAAAGGCAAAAGACACCAATTGTTTGCTTGTTCGTTTGAGGTTTTTTAAACAGTAGTTTTAGAACAGTTACAGAACAGATAATCCAGAAAATTGGTTTTGGTAGTAGAGTGGATTATTTGGTTTATACGCATTGGGGAAATTCTTTGTGATGGTGGCTTCCTGGTTATCATGGAAGAATAGTTCAACTTTTCCTCCTACATCTAAAATAAAAATTTCTAAGAAAAGTCTCTTTAGGACAGTGCTTGGAAAATAATTTGTGGGATGCTTGAGGAATTTAGGTAGTAGTTTAATCCATGATAATAGATTATGTTTATAATGTAAGTCTTATCTTCTTTTTTTTTTTTTTAAAGTGAATTCTGATATATGTGATTTAAATGATTTTCTGGCAAAAGTTTGATGGTAAACTTATGCAGGTAATAGCTAGGGAAAAGAATTGTCTATCCTGGAATATTGCTCCTAATTTAGAATCAATTTTTCAAATGACTTTGCTAACTGTACACCAGCTTGCCCAGGCTGCCCTCACCATTGAGCTACTGGTTTGTTAAGAGTTGTATACTTCTGTGCTGTAGGGAGCACAAGGGTCTTTCCTACCAAGGCTGCAGGATTCCTGGATGAGGCACATCTTTCTTTGTGGCAACCCAGTGCTGTGGTGCACAGAGGGAGCTGTTCACCAAGGTCAGGCGAGAGGGATTCGATGCTGAGTGTCTCTTAGCAGTATTGGTCATGCTGGGGGCTGGTGCTGGTCAGCAGCAAGAGCTCTCACACCCTGGGGTTTGTGTTAACAGCAGCTCGATCCTTTAGGTGAGTTCTAGGTGGTACTGGGCAGCAGCATAACTTGGTGTGATGCTAAACAAAAGTGTTAAAAAGTGCCATTGCTAGTCAGTAGGCACTGCTATTGACCTGAGAGAAGTGCTGCAGTAGCTCAATACCTGTTTGTTACCTGATGGTATGAATTTTCTACCTGCACAGAAACTTTTAACATAGGTTGAGAAATAAATGAGAAAAAGACAGCTCTTATTGTTGTGTTGTTTTTTTTTTTTAATACTGTGTATTCATTACTAAATTTCTTTTCAGAGTTTAATTCTGGAACTCAGTAGGAGTGGTGTAAAATTGTTCTTGTAGAGCTAATACTAATTCATTTGAAGATGCATCAGAATGCTTATTCTGCTAACATACTTAAAAAGAAAAAAAAATCCACCCCCTAAAGCAACCAAACACTCCACATTGTTCAAGTAGTCAAAAAATAGAGGATTCTTTTTATGAAATTCTAAGTTTTTTTCCTCAGTGATGCTCTGAGTCCTAAGAGCAAATGGTGAGTTCCTGCTTTGTTTGATGCCTTGCTCTGGGTTGCTGCTTATTGTACTTATTTAGAGTATATTATATACCTCTATTTAGAATTTTTTATTTTTTTCCTGTTACGCACTTGAGAGAGAATTTTTATAAATAATATAATTTCTACCCATTCTTTTGCACTGGCCACTCTTAAACAAGAAGTGGTTGTTGACGTGTAAATATGTACTAAATTGTGCATTTAACATAGAATGGTAAGCTTTAGATGAAAGTGGTGTACACACCCTTTGTACAACTGGGCTTTAGGGCAGTTGTTCAACTGAACTCAAAGCATGAGCAGAATTGTGTTTAAACTCCTTAGAGTTGAAGCTACCCATTTTTTCTTGAAAACAATCTTGGGAAAACAGTCTGAAAGACTTGTCATTAGCTGAAGGCTTGAAATTATGAGGGCTGCTCTACCTCTGTGTTTGACTAGCTTCGCTAAAATCACAGAATTGCATTCACTGGCTGTGGTCGGATTTTGCCTGCCTCTGAGGCAAATCATAAGCTGACGTATATTGCTTTTCTTCCTGGCCCTTGGGCTCGTGTCAGATGATCCACACAGGTCACCCAGTATGACTGGCACTGGTTTTGCATGCACTAAGCTCAGCATCTTAACGTGAAACTGAGATTTCTGCTCAGATCCAGCACCCCACGTGCGGTTATGTCGGTGTCCCGCTGTACAGCGGTGCTGTGCTTTGTGCTGGAGCACTTCAAAAATTGGTTTTTCAAATGGAAGCTGAAGTTAATCTTAACTTCTTGAGCTAGAGACTGCTGGTGGAAGTCACATGTGGTTTTGTACTCCAGAAAGCCACTCTTTGACATAAGTTCTCACTTGTGTTGTTGGATGTATCATTTTGGGTGGTACCTTTTGGGAGAAAAAGGCAGTAAAAGGGGAAAAAAAAAAAGGGAAAAGCATGGAAAAGTGTGCCCAAAACTTAGTCATGTTTTACCATGATGAAAGCCTGCAAATTCCAGGGGAGCAAATGGCATGTGAGCAGTGATGGTTTTCTGGAGGTGGCTGTGGTGTGTCACCTACTTGTTGAGACTGGGGCAGCAGGAGAGCTTGGCCTGGTTTGGGGGGGCTGAGAAGGTGTCCTGACCTCTTTCCCCTCTGACATTCAGCCCTGTGAACTTCCCTTGCTCTCTGCGTACAACGTGTATGTGGTCGTGAAGTATTACAGCATGCCTTTGAGGTTTTGGGGGAGGAGAGGCACGAAGTGATTTGCTTTGTTTTGAGGCTTTTGGTAGCTCCAGTTCTGGTTGTGACTGGTAGTTTCATCTCACTGCGTAGTCCAGCTCTAGAGGCATGAAGCCGGTGCTAGCATCGTTTGAAATAAGCTGAATTTTTGGGGGATGATGATGGGGAGTAAAGAAGACACACAGGCAGTAATGTTAGAAAAAAGTGGTTAGTAACCCCCAAAGAAGGATGACTTAGATCTGTGGTTAAATATCTTATAACACCACAGTCTTCCTTAAGCTTTTTTTTTTTTTAATTTGCTATTTTTACTTTCCCCAGATCTTTTAAAGATGTTCCTAAATCCTCAGTTGTTGGGTATGTCTATATGCAGATGGAATGACTGAATTTAGAAGCTTTGAAAGGCATATTTAAACTATGTTAAACTGTGCTCTCAGGTAAAAGCAGCTCGATCTATTTGTGGGAGCAAGTACCACCTAATTTAGATATCTCTGTTTATAAATCAGTACCATATGATTGTAAAAATAAGACAGTAATTACTGTCTTGGTGTGATAATAAGCTTGCACATCTGTAAACAAACTAAATTCAAACTAATTATCTGATAAATAATTTATTAAATGTGGTCAAAATTATAATTTTCATTCATATGAACTTTGTTAATAATCTTGATTTAAATACCCAGCAAAATGCCATGTCTTTAAAAACTGCAACTTACTAAATGCAAATAATCTTGATGTTAATGATGATTAGCTTATAAATTATACTTATGATTTAACGGGTTAGCTGTAGCATGATATAAGCCTCTTCTCTTCTTTAAAAGTAATTAATCCAAAATTCCAATTTTGCTTAGTTTAATATGAAGTGAACTAAAATAATGTCAATGTTAAATGCTATGTAAAGAGTGTACTTTCCAGTGCAGAAATATAAACTCTATTTCTTGTTGTTTGGTCATGAGAGTGTATTCAAATCTACAATGACAGTGAAAAACCAGTCAGTGCTGTCTGTGATATTCATCCTCAAAACCTGTGCTATACCCTGTTGTCTCTGAAAAAAATTAAAATGAATGAAATTATTCAAAAGGTGATAGTATTTATCCTATAATTGCTCTATATACCACTACCTAAAGTAAGGCCAGATTTTTTAATAGTATTACTAATGTGGGGGCAATGATTATATATTAACTGTAAAGGTTGCTAAAGAAAATACACTTACACCTCTTATATACAAGCAATTTTCCAGCATAACTTCCCTTTGAAAGAAATTGTAGAATTGAAATGTTGCACAATTTAAAGTCAGCGAACAATTGAATTTTAGTTGTTGACTTTTCCAGTTGAACAGAATGAAATGATACTCTAAGGCTTTAATCAAGCCCTGGTATGAAAGCTCAGGGATTGCTTTCATATATTACACTGTGTAAGCCTGTGTGCACGAATCAAAGCTGCTATGACAAAAGCATGGAAGATTTGTTTTGGTAATTCTTAAAAATGAAGTTTAATGCAAGATATAATTAACAGCATTTCTATTAAGTAAATATAAAATATTGCGGAAGACTCTTTACGCACAATCTGTGATGCTTTAACTATGGCAGTACAAATTATTTACTGTGCATGGGGATTTATTAGTGTAGATATACTTACCCTGACCAAACTTATTGCTCAAAAAAGAAAAAGAAAAATTTGATTATTACTGCATAAATTCAACTTCTTAAAACATGTCAGTTAAAAAGCTAATTTTTTCCAGTAACCAGTCTTTAGATCACACCTTAATGTAAAAAACCTCATGTATGTGTGCAAGATGTGACTCTAGTTCTACCTACCAGCTGAAGGATAGTGCATTCTACACTTCAAGAGTATAAAATTTTTTGAGGGGAGAATGTGCAGGTCTTGTAAATAACATGTTACATTTTTCTGAAAGTACGGCTATGAAATAATTTCATTTAGTGTTGTTCTCTCCACAAAATTTTTGTACCATTGAATGGCATTAAATTAGTGGAGGAGATCCTTCAGAGAAAATTACTGAAAAATCGAAAATAATGTTTGAAAACCATACACCAGATTTGTTTCTCTTTGCAAGTAACAGAAATATAGAAAAAGCAATGGTATTTTAAAAAAATTTCTGCATCTATTGATATTCAGCATAAAAATGACAAGTCAAGCAGCAGAGTAGTCACTTTTGATGACTTGGGTTTTGACAGGACATGAGGAAGGAAGAGAAGCTGTTTGGGGGTGACAGTGAAACCCTGTGGGTTCTAGCACTCCTCTGGTGAAGGTGTTATATCTCATCTGATTTAGGTCACTTAATCAGTTTAAGGCCACGTGGAATTGCCATTAGTAAGGGACAGCACTTGAGTGCTCCTCTTGCTGGTGTTCCATCAGTTCAACAAAGTGTACTAGTGAAATAATGACTAGAGCATCAAAGTGAGAATTGGTATCTGTGCAGTTTTGGTTATAGCGTGCATCAATATATACTTTAAAAGTTTGTTTTAAACTTGTGTTAATAAGGCTTATTGCATTGAAGCTTTTGAGACAGGAGAACTTATTTATTTTAGAGATAATAGGAAATGTGCAGTAAACTTGACATTCCTGATGTAAAGCTGGTGGAGTACTCTTTTTTTACTGTTAGCTTGTGCGGTCTAGAAGGTTTAAAAGAAACAATTTGTCTTTCCAGGACTTTAAAAATTTTTCTTGATTTGAAAGATACTGAAAAACAGCAACAGAAATGGAAGTATCAGTCAGTATGGATGCAGAGTGAAAGCCATGCGTGCATGTGCGCACACACTCTAAATACTTTGAGTGGCTCTAAACACTGGAAGGAGCCTGAAACCTGTAGCTGTACATTTGGAAGCGTTGGTTTGCTCTGTGCATTTGTTAGTTTTACTTCTAGTTTATTTTGTTCTTTTAAGCACTAGGGCTATTAATATTTTTAGATATAATTATATATACAGTTGCCTAAACGAAGTACTTTGCCCTTGTTGCTATCCATTTATATCGTGGAAGAGACTTGAAAATGTCAGGGAGCCAGTATGGTAGCTCAAGTTCACATACACACTTAAAACCAGACCAAGAAGATATTTCACTTTTTCTAGTTATAGCATACAAGCTTTTTGAAATTAAGTGGTGTTTCCAGCATCGTGAGTGTTTGTGTTTCCATTTTTTAGACCCCACAGGAATCTTCGCTTACTGAACTCCTTTTAGGAATTGGACATGAATTTGTGTCACTTTTTGTAAAGTTGCCTGAGAGAGGCAGGCTTTTCTTTAAAAACTGCATGTGTGGGGTGAAACAGCGAGGTGGTAATGAAGTGGGACGAATCCCTGAACTACCCTAATTCTGTGCTCTGTTTAAGTTCTGAAGTAGCTTGTTGTCAACCTGAATGTTTTAAATCTGATATTTGGTAGCCAGAAAGAAAAAAACAACAAACAAACAACAAAACAACAAAAGTAGCAAATGCTTAGATTGTGTAACAGAGGTCTAGCAATTAAATGTTAAAGTGTATAGGAGGAGCAACTCTTGCTATTTTGTTTCCCCCCCACTCCCACCCTCCCCCCCCACCCCAACCACAGCTGAATTTGTTTCATCTGGAGCATACAGTGAACTCAAATTGGGTGTGAGCAACTGTAGTTTCACTTAAGTGTGACCTGAAAGAGACCAAAAATAGGTTGGACTCCCTGTCTATCGCTGCGGTGTAAAGAATCTGGAGGCATTTCCGATGTTCTCTGCACACACAGGCTCGTGGTTGAGCAGTTGGTCTCAGCAGCATGGTGGCTACTGAATTCGGCTACGAGTGCTGCTAATTTTATTTGGATGTTTCAGTCTGAGAAGGGTGAATCACTGAGTTATTGTTAGATGAGATCTAATCTGGTGCCATACCTCCCATACCAAAAAAAAAAAAGTCGCCAAAATCTTACATAGTACATGCTATGTGTCACTTATTTCCATTGGATTTCTAGCTGGTTTGCAAACTCCCGCTGAGTAAAGATGGTAGTAGGGAAAATGTGAAAAATAAAAACACTGTAAACCTTTATCCAGCAGCTGCTTAGAACAAAGTATCTTGTTGGCTTTTAAATTATTGCAGTCCTGTTGCCTTTTTTTTTTTTGCTTTAGAAATGGCTGAAGTATCCTTTACTGTTCATTTTTGCTGCCTTGGGCTCTTTAAAGGGAGCCCTATTCACTGGAAATTAAGGGGAGGTGGGAAAGAGAAAGAAATTGTTTGGTGTTTTGGTTGTTTTTGTTTTTTTGTGTTTTTTGTTTGTTTGGGTTTTTTTGTGATCTACTGCTCCCCTTACATGGCCACATACTGCAGGGGAACCCTATGTAAATTTCAGTGTGGGGCTGCTTCTTAGAGCTGATGTAGATTTTCATAGCTGGTTCATAATGGAAGTAGTGATTGCTTCAAGTAACAGTGCCCTGTGGGCACTAGGAAAACAGGTGATGGGAGAGAAGAAGCCTTTGGCTATTTTGGTGGCTGAAGAAAATGAGGGGTGGGGAGAAGAAAGATAAAAGCTGAGCATCGTGTCCCATTAAGGATATTAAGTAAACAAAATATTTTTGCATACTTAGAAGCCCTTTTGCTTTTGAAGGAGTTTATTTTCAATCTTTCATTCACCTCATGAGAGTTTTCATTTTTATCCACACCCCAGTTAGTTGCAAGTTAGTTGTGTAGTGAGGGAATAAATGACAAGTGATCATAGTTTGAAACAATTTGGTCAACAAAACCAGCTCCACAGTACAGTTGTTTAAGGAGTAGAGACCTCTGCTCAGAGGAGGAGGGAAAGAGAAAATGTGGCATTTAGAAAAAACAACATACACCCCCACCAAAAAGAGGAGGAGGAACCAAACTAAAAACGAACCCAACCATAAACGTCACAAGCCACAAAGACAGGCCCATTTTTCCAAAGGACACTAAAAATTCTTATTAGATTTAAAGCAGTGTTTAATTCTTTATTCAAAAAATAAAAACCTTAACAGCCTTTTCTATTAACAACACCTGACAAATGAAAGTTTTTTTTTAATGAGAGATTCAACATTAATATGGTAATGGCAGAATCTTCAGAATTTTCTTTTTAAAATGCCTTTATGGTCCGCTCAAGGGAATTCACAAATTATGAATATAAGCTTTTAGTCTAATTAGTGATGTGAAGAACAGTCGGGCTAAAATCCTAAAGCAAATGATAAAACAAGTGAGAGCCTACTCTCCAGGTAATCCACACAAACACATGAACTGCAGCTGGACTTATGCTGCCCGATTTGGCTGTTTCGTGTGATGTGACTTGGATGTGCCCACATGAATCTTCTGACTGTACTTGTTGAGCTGTCAGTGTGCTGACAGAGCAGAGGTGCAGATTCTTTCAGAGTGCTGGAGTTACTCCTGCAAGGGGAGGGCAGTCCCGTGCCTGCTCGTGGGGCTGGTGGCTTCGGGCTGGTGGCTTTGGGCCACAGCAGAGCTGCGCCGGCCCCGTGCGCGTCTTTCCGACTGCTGGCCCCGGGCAGAGGTAGTAAACAAACCCCATGTTTTGCAGGCAGTGGTAGGAAACTTGATCATCAGCACAGAGGGATCTGTGAGGTAATCCAAGAGTCATATTTTCATTCTGAATGCTGAGATAATGCACCTCTCCAAAGCGGCTGCTTTGCTGGGTTGTATGTGCAAGATGAAAGGGGAAAAGTGTAGTTAGGAGCCAACTATTATGTCTTGCATGAGCTTTGAGAAAAAAAATTTCTTTGTCTAAATTTTTATGGAAAATCCTTATTCTGAGTGGTAGTTCAGACTGCTTTTAAATCTGGGTCTGGGATTAAATGAGTCAACACAAAGAGAAGTATTGCTGCAGCTTGCCTGTGGCTTAGCCAAGTTTTGTCTGCTTGAATTGCTGAATTGGGTCTGAAATTGGAGCAATAACATTTCCTCTTCAAGTATTGTGCTGACCAGATCTGTGTGTAGAAATAAAAAGCGGTGATGTTTCTTCACAAGTCAGTATTTTCAGCCCTTCTCCTTTCTTCTGCTAGGTGAGTTCAAGATGAACTGGCTGTTTTACAAGCTAATGGCTTGATTTGACAAAATGCAGTAACTGTGTCATCAGCGTGCCTTGTAATATATACTAGAAATTAAACACCTTTTAATATAAGTGGTATAAACACCTCTGTTTGTCAGTTAACTGAACATGAGTTTGTTTTTGAAAGAAATTCAGATAACCTTTATTTTAGGTAGAAAGTGTGACCCTTTGGTTTTGTATTTATCAGAACTACTTTTTAGGAAAAAGCACATAGAGATACATAATTGTGAGTATACACGCCCAAAATTTTATAGGAGATGGTTTAGAATGTCCATTCAATAAGCTTTATTTGAATGGATTTACTGCCATTTGAGAGGTACTTTCAGGAAACAAGTGTGAACAATTTGGAGTGAAAAGATTGCTTAAGCCCATGAAATTTGTGTGAAGAGGGGGGGCAGACAGAGACTGCAGCACTTCTTGCAGGACAAGCCACTCCAGTCGCTCAGCCTGTGTCATTACTTACATTTCCCATCAAGAAAATAATGACTATTTCCCTTCCTTCAGCATGTAACTAGAAAACTACCGCTTTTTCCCCCAACCACACTGATCTGAATTGAGAGTTAAGGATTATTTATTTTGTCCTGTAAACTTGGTTTCTTTTTTTTTTTTCCCTTCCCACTAGTAGAGCATTAAAAACACTGATTCACTCTGTTGTGCCCAAGCATCAGCTACTTGAAGCAACCAGAGGGGGAGAAACTAATCAACGGTGTGTGGGGGTGGCTTTTGTGTGGGATTTTCCTTGCCTTGTGTTTATTTTGCTGGCTGCAGAGTAAACAATAAGACACCTCTTTCCCTTCCCCTGTAAATTCAGTTGATTACCAGCAGTTTTCCATTTGGCTGTAAGAGCTGCTAACTTTGTTTTTATGGCTGTTCCTGTCAGGACTTCTTATACAGAACTCATGCCTTACCGTATGGCGTTACCCACACTCCATAGAAGGTTTTTTGCTGTGTGGTGTTTTCGTAACATTTCATCTCCAGCTGTCTATGTTCAGTTGGGGTTGTCAGTGAAGTAAGCCTGAGAAGTGACAATTTTTGTCTTCGTGCTGCTCTTTGGAGCTCACAGAGAAAGAGGGTTGTTTTGGTGAGTGGGTTTGCAGTGACATCATGCGGGGCTGTCAGAGCTGGGAGGCAGCGCTGGGGGGTACCAGCACTCGGTGCTGGTGGGTGTTGGCACGCTCTGCACCTGTGGTGGGACGTGCCAAGACTTTTTCCAGGTAACCAGCACAGCAGCATGGACCTAGAACAGAGGAAATGAACAAGCATTTGCTCTTTGCACGCTCTTAAGAGTGGAAAAGGTAGACCATTTGCTTTCTGTCCCGTAGGTATTGAGTTCAAACAGTTGAATGGACTAACATTGTCGATGTTCACTTGATCTCCTTTCAAACATATTTAAGTCTTTTTCCATAGGCTCTTGTTTAAAAGGAGTACATTTGTGGGTTTAAGGCTTTAATGTTGTGTGTAGCTCATATGGCTGCTGAAATAAGAGACTATTAAGTGGTGTTATTGTTGAGAAATGGGAATTAAGGAGTAGGAGGCAGCATGTCTCTAGGGGATAGGGAGGATGGTGAGAAGGGTCTGGTAAGAGTGAAGGTACAATTGTGTGGAAGTGCAGTCACTTTGATTCTTGCATTTGTTTCCATCTGAAATAGTAAAATTTTGACACATCTAGGAAATAAAAAAAAAGGGACGGTGAGCAAAAGCATGATGCGTTATTGTTCTTTGCTTTATAATTGTCTATCTTCTCTTATTTAAAATTATTTTCCCCTAAGGGGAGGTGCAATCTGATGTGATTTGCCTTTGCTAAGCGTCACATAAAGCATAGAGTGAGATTGTATTAGTGGAAGTGTATAGTGAGACTTAATTCAGGGATGCAAAAATAGACAATTTTGACACCCTTTTAACTAAAAAGGAGCTTGATATATTGAAGTAAAAAATCCTGGTGTATATATTGAGGGCAGAGGAAGAATGAAAGGGTATAACATAAAAGAAATGAAGAAAAACCACAATTTCAGCATTTTTTCTCCCACCACCTTTTTCCTAGGACGTGTTCACTATTGTTTCATACGTGTGGAGGGTTCTTGTGGGTTGGGAGCACTGGGTGTCTCTGTGCATGTTTGTTCTTTGTATTGATGTAAGAGAGACTACCCCTGCAGAGATCACTAAAATGGCTTTTAGTAAATTATCCATCTTTATGGTACTTTGCCCTTTCTGTCTCTGCACACACGTGTAGCACAAATATGCTGCTTGCCTGGCGAAGGGGGCACAATGGTGGCTGCTTGTTTTACTTGTTTTCAGTGTTGCAGAGATGTTTATGTCCCACAAATACAAGGCTCTGTGTCTCTCAACATCCCCAGAATAAATATGCTGGCATAGGGTCATCAGCAGTGGCTTAAAGTAACTGAATCCTGTTACCTGGATAGTACCTGAAAAGAAGAATCAGAATGTGTGCAATTCCTCTTAAGAAAAGTAAATTATTGTAAGCAAACAATTACTTATGGAGTAACCTTGTACAGAAATAAGAGAAGTCTTTTTTCTTACCCAAAACACTTTTTATTGGCTATCTTTGAAAAAGAAATGAGTGGGAATGCCTGTTCACATGCTGTGAACATAAGTAGCTTTCCAAAACATTAGTATGGTGCTAGAGCACAAACCTAATTTGCCCAGACTTTTTTTCAGTTGACATGTATTTGCAATCCCTATTTAGAATGGGAGAAATGAATTAAGAAATCTGCTTAAACTGGAAAAAGTGCATACACAAGGCTTACGTGAGTCACATTGATGAGAGGTGCTGCCAGGGTTTTACTAAGGATTTAAGACTAGATGGGCTAAATATTAAATGAAACTACTGTAATAAAATACCTTCATGGGGTGAGGAAGGACTATTTCTTGTTTTACCCACTTGGTGTGAGTGGAAGTAGTCATAAAGTAACAAAACTTGAGATTATTTCCAAGCAGAACATAACAAAACCCTCTGTAGAGTTCTGCTCCCTGGGATAAAACAGCAATAGGATCTTTGCATATTTCTACTTTGCTGAGGAAAACAGGGGCACGAGGAAGATGGAAAGCATCCTGAAAGAGTTAACTGCCGGAGACAGGAGTGTATTTCCAGGAAGATACTCCATACTTTTCTCTTTCCTTTCCCCACCTAACGCGTGGAATTTGGACCCCGTGCAAAAGAGCGCCTGCTGAAGTCGGAGCGCGTCCTCGTGGAAGCTGCTGCTGCTCTGTGGAGCTCACTCAGGACCCAGCTTTGTCCCTTACCCTTCGCTACATTTTTGCATTTGCTTGGGGCTTTTTCTTGAGGAGTTTGAGAGCCGGTTTTCTGCGGGCTCCCGCGCAAGCAGGAGAGAGAGAGAGTGCCTGCGAAACCACGGGCGCTGCCGTGCAGCGAGGAGCGGTGCGGGAGAAAACGGGAGGTTGGTTTCCCGAGCAGGAGCTCTCCGAGCAGGAGCGATCTCCGAGCGGGAGCGGCGTCCGCAAGTTCTGGCAGCACGTGGGAGATGGTCGCTCTCTGTCTGCTGGCTGTTCCTTCTGCTCCTGCCGGCACAAAAACTAGGTCATTTCTAGCTAGCCTTCCTGTGTGTGGAGGGGGGAAGAGGTACAAGCTTTGTGTACTTTGAGGCATTCTTAAGGAATATATTAGGGCTTCTTAGACTAAGGGCTAATAGCAAACGAAATGGCAAAATCTCAAATGTGTCTGTGATCTCTTACGCTGGTTCTGGGTGGTTCCTCTCTTGGCCACGCAAAGGTTTATCCAATTATATTTTTTCCCTATGGCTAATTGCAATACAGAAATAATACAAAAAGAATAAAAAATTCACGTGAATCAGTAAACACCAGATTTCAAACTTGCTCACTAGGTGACAAGTTAAAATTACCTGCAGCCAAGAAACTGATGAAGGTACAAATAGTTCCAAATTAAATGGTGTGCTTATAGCTATTCTTGTACTTTTGAAGTGACCTTTCAGTTTTGCACAATAGGTGTCTCACTATTGCCATAAATTCAGGTGCACAACAGGACTGTACCTGTTTTGTACATAGCTTGCCATTTTCTTTTGCCGCTTATGAATGTGGCGGGGAACTAGCAATTTTCAGGTGGCATTTTTCCCTTGCTAGTCTCCTTTCCTTCTCCTTTTCAGGATGTTCAAGTTATTTCTGCGCTACAAATGTCAGCTGGCTAAAGTTTTAAATTGTTTCAGCCTTTTTCAGTCCCTTGAAGTCACAAGGGGAAAAAAAAAAACCCAGCACCAAACCTTGTGCTAGGAAAAAAAAAAACCCAGCACCAAACCTTGTGCTAGTCCTCAGCATTAGCTGGTTAAAAGCACAGCTTGCTTTTTTTCGGTCTATCTTTTGGGTGTTGAGCAGTAGAGAAGACATGCAGGTTTTCCCTCTGAAATGAAGTGTGAGGTGGTAGTTTTGTGAAACTTGTATAGCCTTTCTGGAAAGGACCTCCCAGGATATACCCTGTTCTGTGTGAGCCCTGGTGGCCAAACTGGGCTGAGACCTGCTGGAGGTGTGGTGGCAGGGCTGCTGGGCTCGGATCCTTCCGTGAATGGTGCTCCTTGCTATGAAACTCATGAATTTTAATTTGAATCTACAAGTGTGAGAGAGTAATGGCACAACACGGTTTGAAGCACATTGAATAGCGTATTGGCTGCCAATTTTGTGGCTTGGGGTTTTGCTGTATTAAAATTTCCCAGGATTTTTAATATTGAATGAACATCCACTTTTATGTTCTACTTCAGGACCCAACTTCCAAGTTTCAGGTTGCCGTGTGAGATTATTTTGATGTTTCAGAGCAGTAGATCACTGCTCTAGGGGTGACTGCTTTCCAGCAGTATCACTAGGTGAGATGATGGTCTAAGGAAAACTTTGCAGACTTCAAGGAAATTTTCTGCCCTTCCTATTACAGTGAAGCAGCTCCTGACTTTCCCTGCTTTATTGAAAATGAAACCTTAACCGGGTTGTGTGGTTTGGGTTTTCGTTCTCCCTTCCCTGCCTATTTATATGATCAAATGCTGAAATCTGCTCCTACTTGCTTGAGAGGGAGTGAAAACAGCTGAGAAATGCTACAAAACTAAGACCTGTTTCTATTTTCTGGCCAAATCATGTTTGTTGCTTGATCTCACGGGTCGCTGTGGTGTTGGGGGTGACACCTCCACGTGAGGAGCAGTTTGGGCAAGGTGGCTTTGTGCTGTAACCTCTGCTCGTGCCTTGAACAAAGCCTGTTGGGAAGAGCATTTCAAGATGTAAAACACTCACTGCAGGCCTGGGTAGGTGGTGGTGTTAGGGAAAGGAGTGTATTTTAAAAGGATTTGGGGGCGAAAAGGAAAGCTTTTGATTTTATTGCTAGACAGGAACATCTCTAAAACTTGTTTTGCTTCAGGACTTCACTGGCTTGTATAAATTTAGCTGTTATAAAAAGTCCTTAAAGTGTTAAGCATTTCTTTTTCTGAGAGAGGCCATTACTGAGAAATTAAAATGTGAGGTGGAACCAAGTTTGAACACAGGACACTTATTTTAGCTGCTTTGGTGTACCAAAATGCAGTTGAGACCTTCTGTCTGGACTGCTCTCTCTTGTCCCCTCTCCCTTCCTCAGAGCTGCCCAGGATGGTCAGGCCGACCCTGCTAGCTCAACATACCTGAGCCTAGCCGAAACTCTGTTAATCTACACATTCTTGTAAATCCCAAGGGGCTTGTGGCATCTCTGGCATTTATTTGTTCTCTCACTTTGGGGGAAGGGAGAAGACAAAGGACTTGGCTGTGAAGGGCCGCCAGCACACAGCCAGGCTTTGCAGTAGCACTTCAAAGTGAATGTTTTGTTTACTAGATAAGTGAAAACTGATGTAAATTTGGGGTGAAAATACATTGAATTTACTGATTCTTATCCTCTCCTTCCAATGAGGAATGAAGAATGTTAGTCATGGAAATATTAGAAAATAATCCATCATTAGATTAATGAAAAGCTTAATATTAAAACAAATGTATTTATTTAAATTTATATTGCTTATCTTGAAAGAATGTAACATCATGATGTACTGTCTTGGTGAATTAAAAAAACCCAAAATAACAACAAAAAGCTCTTAAAGTGTGTGAAGGAGAACCCACTACAAATATATGGGATTATCACACCCATTTATAACAGAGAGTCAGATACTGAAGGCCTTAAAGCTAAAATAGAAATACTCTTCAGGAAAAGTGGAGGCTTCATGAAATGTAACAGCTGTCAAATGTGTAACAAGTATTTCTGTAACAGTTCTTTGGACTTGAAATGGTTTTGACCTGACATTCCCCCCTTGGCGATCTGTTGGATTTTTTGAATTCTGTATTTGGTTTTGCCCCTTTTAGTATGACAGATGCTTAAATATATGACACTGCTATGTATAGTCTATCTTGCAATAATGTTTTCTCTGGGTTTTTTTTAAAAACTATTTTCTTTAATTTATCTGCAGGAGTCGGAAGCTTCAGATCAGGAATATCCCGCCTCATTTGCAGTGGGAGGTAGGAAGTTATTTTAAAAAAATTGTATCTTTGCTTAAAAACTGTGTTTCTGTTTCTCTCTTTATCCACAGGACTTTTCCCCTTCCCCCACCTTTCACTTGCTATGCACACACCACCCATTCTGTTCTGGGGAAAAATCCTTTGGAAGAGGGAACAATAGAGCCTTCTAAGCAATTCAGATAACTGCCTTCATTTCTGTTTTCCAAGTTAACCATAAAAAATGTTGAAATGGATTCCTTGGTGAATGCTGACTTCCTGATGCAGTCACTCTCTTTGACTGAAAGCCCATCCATTTTGGACCTTGCTGGGGTTTGGTGTATGAGTTCAGCAAACTTAATGAAAGTTCTTATTTAAATACTTGGTCAAAAACATTTACAGAAGCAGAAATTTAGTTCTGGTCCTTTTTTATGGGTGGTGTGGGGTTTTTTGGGAGGCTTTTGTTTGTTTTCCTTGCTCCTCTGTATTGATGGCATTATGGCAAATTATTTGTTCACAGTATTCTGGTTATTGGCTCTCACCAGCATAACACATACTTGCCATTTACACTCCACAAATAGTGTTCTAATTTTTGCAGTAGACTGCCAATTGTGAGAATAGACAGATCTGGGTTCTTTACTGCTTTTCTGCCTTGTATATGTTTAAAATGTTTTTTTTCATGTTCTGTTAGTGGTAAGTCATCCTCTTGCCCGAGGGAATTGCGAGGGTGGTGGGTTTGGGGATAAAGCTCCGGTAGCATTGTTCTCCAGCAGGTTTGGTCTGCCGCCTTCCTCTGACTTCCCATCTGCAGCTACCTCTTTGTTTGCACTGCCTGATTGCCTCCCAGCTTTGAGGGAAAATGGAGGCATTGGTCTGTTGAATCAAGGCTGTCAACCACAGGGCCTCTGTAAGGTGTCACACCACTTCTCATTGCTCCAGTCTGCCTTTCTGGAGCCTGCTGCCCCTGTGAGCTTTTCCTCTGCACTTCCCTGGCATACCCTGCCTCAGCTTAACAGTATCCACTTGATATCTCTTATTTCAATTTCATAACTACTTTTTTATGTCTAGCTTTTGAGAAGCATAGTAATAAAAATGGTTGAGGCTGACTAATTCACAGATTAGCTTATTTTTTGGTACAAAATTCCTCAGAGGATTTTGTGTAGGAATAGTAAGTATCAGAGCGGAGGCATACAACTCAGAGATGTGAAAAATGATGCTTAGCAGAAGTGCTGTTGAGCAGAGTACTTAAAAATGCTTCTACCTGTTCATAACTCTTTTTACATGTAGCTAATTCTTGCTTGTATATTACAGGTATTTACCCTGTTTCCCGTGTGCTTTCTGACTTTTAAATGATCCCACTTCTCCATTGTTGCAGTTTCTGTGGTGACATCTGGTCTCAGATGTTTTCTCTGCCCATCTTTTTAAAAACCACTTTGTCTTCCTAAAGTTCCCAAGGAAGAGTTAAAATTATCCCTATTTAAGTCATCTCAATCTTGCCTTACATGTCCTCAAGTTACTTTTACAGACTGGAGCCTTTGAGCACAGAATTTATAGACCCTAAAATATCGTCAATACTTTTTTTGCATTCATTTTTTTGCAACATCAGGATTACCTGCCAAGTTCAGTTTGTTAGTTCCACTAACTTACCAAAGTTTTTCTTTGTAAGTGCTTTTTGGTCTGGCACCTCTGCACTTAAGCAGGTAAGCTTTATGTGTCCTTAAAACAGTGCTGTTAAAGTACAGCTACTGGTGATTGAATTCATCAGGGAGTTGTCTTAGGTCAGTTTACCTTGGGTTCTGATATCTTTTCCTTGGTGGTAAAATCCTTGAAAAAACTTCCTTTGAACTCTGTAAGAAAGTTTTTAATGATTCCCTCTTAAAACAAGTCTTTCTTAGTGGGGAGAGTAAAAATGTGTATGTTCAGAGAGGTGTTTATACTGAAGCAAAGTTCTTGCAGAATATTTTCTGACTGGATGGTATGTGAGTGTGCACGTGTAGCAGCTGGAGTGATTTTACTTTGATTGTGTCTTATAGTCCCTCTGTGCCAGTTTGCTTGCCTCATCACCCCTTTCTTAATTGCTTGAATCAAGACTGACTTGTAATAGGTGTGAAATCCTTAAAACCAGACCAAAACCACTGATGAAAGAGGTCTCTAGATTAGTTAATCTACCAGTTCTCATGTATGTCCCATATTGAAGTATAAAACACACTTTGTACTCTGCAACACCTTTCCTTTTACTGTGACATAGGATATGTGAAAAGAACAGCAGTTTAATGTTCTTGTGAACTGTTTTACCTGTGGTATAGCCACTATGAGGAAGGTTAGAGTGCCATTCTTTGCAAAAGCTGTAGTAACTGTCTTGTTTTCTTTTTCTTTTAATTTATGAAAAGCTCTTTATAAAGCTGGTGGGAGTGCCCCTAGAAGCATGTGCTTGCCTCTAGCTCAGTGCTCCACAGCTGTTCTTGTTGCCAGGGTGTCTCACAGTGGTACCTGTATGCCTTGGGCCACGTGAGACTGGGACCCAGTGAGCATCTCTGCACAGAGATGACTTTACTGATTAAAATATTGACTCTTAAAACCAGCCATAGCAATTTGGCTTGTAGCTGTTTCCTCTGTGTTATGCAAGACCTCACTATGCTCTTATCAGACCATCACGGTATAAGCAAAAAAGGTAAGATAACCCTTTTAGACCATATTCAGAGCTAAGTGGTGGAGAAAAAGGCAGATAATGAACTGCTACGATCTGCTGAGTTACTACTTTGAAACAAAACTGTAAGGTTGCTATCCTGAAGAGCTCACTTGAAAAGTGCAGCTGTAAAAGATAAAATTCTAAATTATTCCAAGGCATTCAAGGTTAAGTTTGTACAAAACTTGGCTGGCAATTAATTTGAACTTAACAAGATTTTTGGCAAGGTTTTGCAGGTTTCTCTATGTGTGGGTTGGGTACTCTTGTGCTCCTTTGCCTAGCCAGAAGAAACTGGAGGTGGAGGGAAGACAGCATCTCTGTATGAACTAAGAAAATTTAGAAGTTGCTTTAGACTGCAGGTGGACTCTGGACTAGAGGATTAGCCAGGATCATGTTTTCTACTCATCCATGAGTTCACTTGCATCTTGCCCCTACCCTCACTGGACTGTCTCTGGTGATTCTGGATTAGAGGCTGGTTCCATAGAAGCATCATGAGTTCTGCATGTGTAATCTTCCCTTTCAGCTGCTTACACATAATTTGCCTATAGAGCTTATTGTGTCCATAATCCCTAACTTGTAATTTGGACAACTCGCACATGATCAGATTTTATTGTTTAAATAAATAATTCTATCTTGTTACAAAGTCTGTTTTGTGAAGCAAACTCTCAAACAGTGCATAATTTTTAGTGGTAATATGTGAGTAGTAGTAGTGTAGTATGTAGTGGTAGTATTATTTCCCATTTCTGTCCTCACTCTTGAAATACAAAGCCCAGACTGATGCTAAGAGTCATGACTAGTGAAGGATTTGGAACACCCTTGTTTCCCATTCTCCATATATACCAGTTTCATCTCTTACTCATTGGAAACAAGTACCCTGGCCCTGTGGCTGCTCCAGAAAAGTAAATAGATCTCTTCTTACTCTTTCCTGAAATGCAGCATGCTGATCTGTCTCCTAATTTGTAATGGCAAGTACTCTCTCTTACCTTCTGTATTTGAGGTGTATTTGCAAGACAAAATTATAGGCCCTCTGGAAGGAGATCTAGGTGTGGTGATTTTAAACTGAAGTACCTGAAGTTTGTTTGTGGTATAACACAACAGGGATTCAAGTAGAATTATGAGAAGGAGCTGTGCAGTGCCCAATTCCTTTTATTTCTCTTTCTTTTAAAACATTTTAAAACTAACATCTACGGGTGTAGAAGATGCTTCAAGAGATTTTCTTTCCAAATATTTTTTCCATATTTAGTGAATAAAACACTAGAGAACAGACTTTCAGGACACAGATGGTGCCAGAAATGGCACTTGCTGGCTCAGCAGGAAGGTAGCTGTTGAAGAGTTCCCACTTATCTTCTGTGGGCTTATTTCCTTATCGGTTTGGATGGAGCAGATAAACAGACAGTGTTGATGAACTTGGTAACAAAAAAGGTAGACTAAAAGCCGAGCCTGTGAAGTGTGAACCTGTTGAGTGAGCAAAGAAAGCAAGAAAAATGCTGTGAATGTGTATTCCTAGCTTTGCTGTGAGACTTGCAGGTTGCTTTCAGGGACAGAAATGTGTGGGAAGGGAGGTCTGATTTAGCGCTTCCAAAGGCAAAAGAATGTTACTAAACAGGGTTTGCTTTTTCCTCACTTTTTCCTGGAAATGAAAAATGAAGTCTCATAGTTATGTGGGGACTTGCAATGTTTCAGATCCCCCAAGCAGAAGTAGTAATGGAAAAGGATTTCTAGAGCTGCAAAGCGAGTGCGAGTTCCGCATCGAGATTCCTGACAGTGCGAGGGAGGTGGCTATGGTTCAAACCTATCTGCATATTTTGTAAGACACCTTTCAGTGTCATTAAAAGGATAGGGACTGATTCTCACGGGGAAAATGTTTGTAAGTCTTTATAGTGCACTGAGTAACTGTCCTGAGGATCTGCAGTGGCTTGTATCGCTGCTTTGAATAAAGCAGCTAAGCTCTGTGGGGTGGATTGTTTGTTCCTCAGAGAGGCAGTGTAAAAACTAGCCTTGATGAACAGTACCTGCTTAAGACACAGCCTATTTTAGAATACCAAGGACAGGTGGGGATCTTGTGGGTTTTAGGAAAAGAAAACCAATGTAGCTATAGCAATTAAGAATAAGGTACAATAATATAAAGTAGATATTTCTCATAAAACCAAGACGTAAAGAGGAGATGCAGGAGTGAGCTCTAAGTACAACAAAAAGAATTCTAGAAGTGAGGTGACTCAACAGCAAAGATGTATAAAATATATTGAAATACGGTCTTTCACCTCAAGCTTCCTCCAAGATTCGTAACTTCATGTAGTGCTATAAAAATAATGTTTAGCTATAAAAATACTAGCAGAACACTAAGCATGCACAAATCTGCTGCTGCCTGCTAGGTTTGGGAATCTCTGGTAGGGATTTTGAGAAGGAAACAGAAAACAGTGTGCTACATCGGGCACTAAGCTGTATTTTTTGTCAATTACTACTTGTCCTACTCAGCAGGTGAGTGGAGGACATGCTTTTCTGCTCTCTGCAGCAGTCTTTTACATATTGGAAGACCTATGATGCTTTGGGAGTGTTAAGGAGGGAGTTTAAGTTCTTTCAATCTCTTCTCAAGACTCTTATTTCTAGGCTATTGATTGTTGTGAAGTCTCTTACCTGGGAATGTCCCATGAGGCTTCTCCAGAGTAATTTCTGCAGTTTAGGATTGCTTTGAGCTCTTGTCCCCAGGAATATTGTCACTCCATTTCAGCTTCATGCCATCTTCGAATTTAGTGAGCAGAAGCCTGATACAACACTAGAGGGTGTAGTCCCTGCAAACCCTGTGAAATGGAGCCTTTTAGTTTGACAGTAGGCTGGTAATGACTGTAACCTGTCAGAGATCCCAAGGTCAGCTTCTCACCTGCTGTTATACTGTTATGCTGTCGGTGTTTGCCTTATGAGTTTGTTGTAGGAGACACTGTCAAAAGCCTTTGGAACAGAGATTCCCTTCCTTCCCCCAATTAATTCTGTTATAATGAGAAACTGGAGAGGTTTATCAAGAATTATGTACATCAAACAAAATTTGAATCTTGATCAATTTGAATTTGATCAACCTGATCATTGATCATGCTTCATTTGATTCCTAACTACAGGATAGAGGAGAGAGTAGCTTCTGGGGCAATGCAGAACCTCAGAAAGGCACTCCTTCCTCCTGGGCTTGGATCTATACCCAGGGGAGCATGTGGAGGGCTTTGCCTTTGCTCCTCTTCTGACAAAAAGATAAGAGAGGGTGATCATCTTTCCTTTGTTATCTGACCTGGGACATACGCTCTGAATTAACTGTTTTTCTTGATCTGCATGTATTCCCCATTATCTGGCTGGGCTTAGCTGCAGGTGAGGCAATCAGATGTATGAAAGTGACTGTGGCAGACCACCCAGTGTTGCACTTCAGATGACATACTGGCTTATGGTGGGATTTTAATTGCCTGGCTGAATTATAGGGGGTGATATTTACAGGTATATTTGAGGTAATCAACACCACTTGCAGGTGTTTAAAATACAATGTGGGAGTGGAGGTCCTTAGATAAATATGCAATAAGCATATTTCTCACTTTGATTTATTCATACAAATGTGTTGGTTCCAGCACTGCTGATAATTGTCGTACAATTGTTATAAACAAGGGAAAAAATCCAATGAGGAAAGTTAATTTTCTTTGAGATTTGGGCTATAGCATTTTTTTTCATTTAAATCAGAGTCCTACTAAAAACAGTTGATAGTGATACTTTCATCAAGCATCTGCCCCTCTGTAAGACTTAATATCCTGGAAGTCCCTAATGAAGGTATTTTGTTGTCCTTCTATTATAGTTGTAGACTTAGAAGAGTCACATTGCATTAGTTAACTCTAAGATTTCTCTAGGAAACTTGTATTGTAGTAGCTTAAGTAATGAGTAGGGAAATTAGAGGTGAGGTGAGGGCTCTGTTGCACTAAGCACCTAGAAGATATAGAAGGTGGTCTTCCAACCAGAGGAACTAGACATAGTGTTAAAACCCTATTTCAGAGAAATCAAAAGCCTCATGGGATCAGAGCTGGTTGACAGAGTTCAGACGTGTGAAAGTTGCTCTTACTCCAGGTGGCCCAGGTAATTAAGCCAAAAGAAGAGAAAGTGGAGGATTTTGGGCTATGCTGCAGGAACTGTGGTGTTGGGTGGATGTTCAAGCAGCCACTGGACTCAAATGGCAGAGGCAAGAAATTTGGCTGAGCAAGTTTTAAACTGTGCAGAGAGGGGTATCAGCCTTTTGACCATGATCTTAAGCAAGCTGAGTAGTAAGTTGCAGTGACTTTGGGGCAAGGTTTGTGAGATGCTGTGGAGGAGAGAAGGAGTGGAGAAAAGCTTCCATGTGCACCTGATACTTTAAATCTGTTGCCTTGTCCAAGCCACACAGCTTTGTGATTCAGTGAGTTGTCTACGTATCTGTGTTAAGAGTGTAAGCTGCTTTGGGCTATGATGGGCTCTAATTGTCAAAACACAGCAAACTGGTGAGTTTGAGGCATTAGATTCCAGCTAATATGTGCCTAATATTTGTCTTTTGAGACTGCATTTATAGCCCTGTCTTACTCCCCTTTCAGAATTTAATGGTAGAAATAGCCAAGTGGAGCATATGTAAAAAGGAAGAAATGTTTCAGTGCAATTGTTTGACCAAAAGCTCTCCCCCCCACCCCCCATCCAAATTTGCTCCATTGTCCTATGACTGAGATGAGAAAGTCTGTTTTCATTACTGATTTTTAGTCTTCTGTGATAAAGGAAATCAGAACCTGTAATATTAACTTTTCAGAAATGTTCTAATACCTAAAACAGCTCTTAGTGTGCAAGAATTTTGGCATTGTCACCATAGGGTTGCTTGGCACTGTTAAAACAATGTGTTGCTCACAAGCCTAGAATAATAGTTACTTGTTTATCCCGTCACTAACAGTGACTCCAAAACCTGAGAAATCTTAACAAACATATACAAAATTTTCTTGGTTCAAAACTTTTTGGGAAGCCAGCCACCAACCATTACTTTTTATTTGCAGACCTAGAAAGGTGTCAGTGAAGACCTTTGTTCAAGGACTCATGTTGTCAAGGTGTTGCACTCCTTGGTTATAATTTCTACTGGAGTCACTTTAATCATGATGCAACCATGTTATCCAGCATTGTGACATGTTTTTTTTCTGAGAATTACGAAACCATTCAAGTTAGAAGGGGTCTCAGGAGATCTACAGCCCAACTTTCTGCTCAAATCAGCACTCTATATTAAATTCTAGCTACATTGCTTAAGGTTTTGTCTGACCTAGGAGATCTCTAGAATTGCAGCTCATGCAACCTCTCTGGGTGACCAGTTCTAAGCATTAGATATCCTATTGGTGAGAATTGTTTTCTCTACACTGGGTGAAGACATCTGTGCGTTAACTCAAGCCTGGTGTCTCCTGTTCTCCCACCCTCCACTTCTGAAGAGCTTGGGTTTATCTTCTCAGTGACCTCTGGGGCAGGCTGCTGCTATGCTCCCCCCACCAAGCTGTCCATTTTTTGGGCTCAACATGGCCATTTTCCTCAGCTTTTCCTCACCAGAGGTGTGTTCCAGTCTCCAGTCACCTTGGTGGCCCTTCACTGAATTCGTTCCAGATTCTCACTGGGTGTCTTGTACTGGAGATCCCAAAACTGGACTGAGTACTTGCATGTGATTGGTTATCCCCTTTTACTCAGTATTCATTAACTCTCCTCCATCCATTGCCTGTGTTCCTGTTACAAGAAGTTGTTGTTGACCACCTTTGCTGCCAGGTCACATACACTTGTTTCTGCCCTCCAGGTAAAAAGTGGCCAGGTAGGGTACCATCCTCTGAGCCCAAATGTTACTCAGTATAGCATCATTACTGGCGCTTAGGCTGGATGTGGAACCTCTGCAAGTCTCTCACCTGTATATACAGCAGGGAAACCTGCCTGGGAATGGTCTGCAGATAGAGGTTGCACGCCACTGCTGGATAAATTTCCTTAAACACAATGATAAATTAAGCAATAATTAAATAAATTAAGCATTGTTCAAATGACCCTTCAGTTAGAGAGCCTGGAAACCAAGTAAGTAGCACGACCATGCTGCTGGGAAGAGCTTCATTTCACACGTAATCGCCTGATCTTCTTCACCACAGGCACTTCAATAGTGTAAACCCCAAACTGCCGAGGGACAGCTTGGTGAAAATTGCAGGTTCTGAACCTTGCAACCTCATAGCAAAAGTCCCAAAGTATGTTTTTGGTCGGCCACGTAATATACTTTTTTAATAAGAAAAATGTACTTTTCCCTGTCATAGGAAGAGAGTTATTGACGTAGTTAACTATAACTATAGTTATTGACATAGTTTTCTTTGTCTTTCTCATGGAAATTTATGGTCTCTAATTAATTATTCATGCTTCCTGATATCCAAATCTTACTCACTTAGGTTTCTCTCTGCCAAATAAGGAATCAGTAGTTCCTACTGGTGTTGGGTCTTCTCCTGCAGTGCTGGTGTTAGATACTGAGGGTGCAGCCCAAAAATTCCTGAAGAAATTAGACATCCGTACCTATTCTGTTGGCATGTATGAAGTTGCTGGTAAAGCTACATGTTTTTATAAACAAAAATGCCCTTCAAACGCTATAAAATTGGTGTGATTAAGAAAATAATTTCTCCTGTCCTGCTCTTAGGGAAGTTCTAAACTAATTTCAGTTACCTGCCTTGAAAGAAGAGGGTGCTAGCAGGGATTGTTGCTTCAGACTTACCTACTGTATAATTTGAAAAAGAATTGAAGGAAATGTACAGAAGAGTTGTTCCTCAGGCAGTAGTATGAGGAACTTTGAGCTCTTGTTCACAGTAGCCAAAGGAATAGAAAAAATGTTAACTTCAAATGGCCTCTATAATTCTTAATCCACTCTACTCAGTTTGTGCATGAAGAACATGAAATCAGCAACACTGGGTCAGAAAGGTTAATGTCATCTTGTAACCAACCTTTGCTGTGCCTTGGGAGGGGTGCAGTAATAAGGGCAAGGATACAGTGATTGTTCACCAGAGCAGTCTACTGGCTTTTGGCATCTTGCAGCCCTGAAACTGGTGAGTTTGTATTTGAAAAATTAATCTAGAGTTTCTGGTAAGCATGTTCTTGAACCACGCAAACTCCTGGCATCCACAATACACTGCAGTGAAGCGGCATGTTGAAGGAAGAACCATCCCGTTTCACATGCTTGGAACTTCCACCTCTCTCTCAGCCCCTGTATTGTAAGGAAGAGTGAATAGAAATAGCTCTAATTCTTTTTCACCCTCTGTTTTCCTTATTGTTTTAATGACCTTTATTCCTCAGCCCTTTTTTTCATGCTGAAGAGGTAGAGCCTGCTTAGCTGTTTTTAGAAGCTGTTTTCCATTCTTTGATTATCTTTGTACATTCTTGAAATTTTTTATTGATTTGAAATTGAGAAACTAAATCTGCACATTATTTGTTTTAGACTGTTTCATTTTATGAAGGTAGTTGCTATCAGACACCTTTGTGTATGTATTAGGCTTTGCTACTTTAAATAACAGCAAACCACCCCCTCCAACCAAGCAAAAAAAAAAAAATCTGAAGTAAAAACAGTGGAAAGCTAAAAAGTGGAATGGGGCTTGCTTCTTATGTCTCAAGAGATTAGCAGACTTTTGTTTTATATGATGGCTATGGCAAAAATTGACATTATCAGTAGAGCAGATCCTCTTCTGGGTATTCTGCTGGTTGCCAGGAAATGTTACATTTGAATCATATGTGGACCACATTGACCTAACTTAATGCAACTGACTTTTTTGTGGAAGGAGGGAGACAAAATGTGATTACTTCCAAGGGCCTGGCTAGTTCCAGTCCTATTGATGCTGTAATGCAATGGTAGTCAGCACATCTCTGCTCACCATTGATGCAGAGGGGTATGGGATTTTTGTCTTGTTTGTGGCCAAGTAGAACCTGGCTCTTGGGCTACCTCTCCAGTGAACAGGTCTGTTGTGGGGCTGCTCCTGACACAAACCTACTTCATTGCTACTTGTACAAGTACGCTGCTGGATTGCCTCTGTGCTCCCTCCCACAGTCACTGTTTTGGTTGTAGCCTTGAACTTGGCCATTCAAGACTGAGGCCCCATCTGTGTCCCTTCTTGCAGCTCCTACTTGCTTTCACCCAGTGCTACAGAAAAATCTTGAGTTATTTCTTGGATGAGGGGGATAAAGGAAGAAAATGAGCTCAGCTGCAGAATCTCCTGAAGAAAAAGGGACACATACAACTGAGGCAAGCAGTGAAGCTGTTGTGTCAAGCACAGGGAAATGTCAAAGTCTTAGGGGAAGGCAAGAGGTACCATCCCAATCTGCATGCTGTGGGGATTTGGGTGTACTGGCTGCTGGGCTGAGGCCTTCAAAACCTGCAATGAGGACGTGAAGAATAGGTAGGAGGTCTCTAAGATGTAGATGAACACCAACAGAGACAAATCTGTTGAGCAGGGGGAGGAGAGGTGAAGGTCTGTTAATTTTGCTTTATTCTAAAACCCAAAGCTCCCTCTGATCCTGTGTCCCAAACTGATAGCCTAGTACATGTGGGCAGGGAGGGAAGGGAATGTAACTTGAAATAGCTCCCTTATTTCCAGACATTGAGTGTTGTGGCAATCAAAAAGGGGGGATGTGACTAAAAGCCATCAAAACCACTTCCAAGCACGTGCCTTTTAGTGAAGAAAATGAGCAGGATTTTTAGGATATAATGCAAACAGGAAATCACTCTGAAAACTGTAGCCCACCATTAACTTGCAGGGGGAAGGGAAGACAGATTAAAACTATCCTTGCAAACAGCTGCTTTGTTATAAAACCTAACAGGGGATTGAATGCATGTGTAAGAAATGAATCCAAATCAACACCTTTTATTGGGTGCTGGGGTTTTTTTGTTGCTCTTAGTAATAAAATCAGGCTGTTATGTGAATTGTAGATACCTGTTCATGCAACAATTTCACTTATTTGCTCACACAGTTCCTTTACTGAACTCATAGTTACCCAGCATGAGCAGCAGCTAGGAGGCTAACCTCAACTATGTACTTTGAAGTGGAGGGGTTATAATGATGTGCCAGTGGCTTCTAGGAAGGTGTTGCTCAGCCCTTTGTTGCACTAGATTTATAATTAAACCTGCTGCTTTCAAAATTGCATATGGCAGCTGTTGCCCTTTTGGATGTGGTTATCGATCTGCTGCCTGTTAGCGTGTGCTAGTGTCATTGTGAGATTCAGCAAAGTTTTGGTCTGGGCAAGTCTTACATCCTGCCTTCTCAGCACTTGTTTCCTTTTCTTGGCATGTTATTACCTGGTATCTCTGCTTTTCTGTCCAAATCTAAAGAAATTTACAGGAACTATCCGTGCAAGCTTACAGTGAAGTGATGTGCATTTCATCCCAGCTAGAGGAATGGTTTTGTTTTGTGTCTTCTTTTTGGGTACAGGGCTCTTGTGGACCTGCAGCATTCTTGCAGACAGCATGGGATCAGCTCATAATCCCTAATTTGTGGGTATTAGTTATTGCAACCCTAATGGTTGCTGGTTTAGGTTGCTTTCACAAGATGGGATGACTTAAGTACTTTAGTGACTGCAACCTTATAGACTTGCTTGTTGCCATTTCATTTCAGCCTCTTGCTAATGTTCAGCAATTAGCATGTGTGTAATCCATCGGCAGGTTTGGGTCCACACTCAGGAGGTAATCTGCTCCTGGTGACATCTCATTTTTTTCAAACATGTCGTAGAAGAAACAGTGCAGTGGTGGGAATACTTGAAAACATGGCTGTCTGGGACTGGGAGTGGGAGTTTGCAGAGGGGATTCATGATAGATCAGTGAATGGGGCTCTCCCAACTGTGCAGTCTTCTGTGAATTGTGATGGACTCTGAACACCTTTAGCGTATGCTGATGGCTGCATAAAAGCTACGAACTTTTTAGCTATGTGGTATACACACTAAAACCAGCCTTCAGGTGTGTGAGCTCACTGGCTGTGGGATGTAGGAGGAGGGTGGAAGGACTATGAAATATATCAGAAGAGAACATAAATGTTTGCCAGCTCAGCAGCTGCGAGGAAGAAAAAAATTCAGGTGTTGCTAACTAATGTTAGGGACAAGTGTCCAGGACTTCCACCACTTTGCTACATGACAGCTTCTAGTCTAAGCCCATGTCTGGTGGTGCCTCTGGACCCTGTAGAAATGCACATGTTGGTGACTGTTTTGTGTGGCCATGGGTTCTAAAAGTAACTTCTGCCTTTGTAAAACAAATAGGAGAACTCTGAAAGTGGTGTCCTCACCTGACTAATGAAATATCTTTCTTAACCTGCTTCAACATGGAAGTGTGGATTTGTTTCCAAAATAGATATAAGCTATGCAATGCTTTGTTTCAGCTTGTCAAAGTCTGGTCTTGCAGCTTCTCTGGGATGCATGAGGAGTTGATGTGCTTGCAACTGCCCTTTGTGCCTTCCTGTTTAAAGTCTGCAGGCAATCACCTCCCCCTTCCTTTTGAAAAGCTACTGTCTGCAAAGCAGAGACAGGAACAACTCATTTTGTTCTTGCAGTAGGAATACTTGATTTTTCTGAGATCTTGTGTGTCAACAGTTGCAACTAATCTGCCCTAACCAACCTGTTTTGTGGCCACCCTTGTGTTCCATTGTTCATGTTTCCATTGTGGAGTGGCTGTTAATTTTGTCACCCTTCAGACAGTGAAGTAATGCAGCCTCACAGAGGTGAGGCAAGGAATTGGTCATTGAGACTGCAATGTGTAAGGGGTGTTAGAGTTGCAGCCTCCAGCACCCTTGGATTACACTGACTAGCCTACGTTGCTCCCAGTTCCTCTGGGTGGTATTATCTCCTGAGCTTCGTGGGATTAAAAGCACTGCCTCCTACATGTAACTTGTAAGATGTCTTTCTGCTTGGAAAAGAAGGTACAATGCTGTCTTTTGCTTGCGTTTTTGATGCAGTGAGACCAGCAGCTTTAGCAGCTGTTGGGAGCTTCACCAATGCAGGGGAGACCTTCTGACCCTGAGATTAAGGAGCGAACTCATCTGGTTTGTTTGGTCAGATGACCTTCCCTGTGCTGGGGTGATGGCAAACTTGAGAATCTGTTCTTGGTGATGCAGAGCTGCTTGGAGCTGACCCCAGGATTCTGCAAGGCAAGAGGTGTTTGTGCTGGGCTGAGGGGCAGCAGGGTTGTAGTGGCAGGGCACAGGAGTTTCTGCTGGAGATCCCTGCTGTTGCTCCTGAAGCCCATCCCTTGCAGTGCTTGGCACCAGGAAGCGTCCCCACGTGCACATGCACTGCCCTGCTAGTGTGATCACAGGTATGGATCGCTGCAGCGTTGTGCACATATTTTTAAAGCCTTTAAAAATATTTTTATTAAACGTGAACACCACTGGATCAAAAACATAAGGGAAAAGACCACAGAGCTTCTGACTTGCAGCAGAATTTGCCACTTTCAGAGAAGCAGATGGTACAGGTTGTGTGAAAAGGTGGAGTGGAAGTAAAGTAATATGCTGTTTTCTGTACTGACTCAAAAAAAAAAAATCATATTTGATGAGTAAGCAGGTTGTAGACTGCCCTGTAACTAGTGGAGTGAAAAATCTTCATGATGCAGTGGCTTTTGATAGTTTTTCTCTTCAGGTTTCTAGTTTTAGTGCAAGTAAGTAGAACAGAAATGATCATCAGCTGTTCCAGCAGAACTTTGATTATTTTCTCCTCTCTATGTGGTGGAAAATACGATCTCTCCTGCCTTCTTATATCCAACCAAGGTCATGTGATCGGGTTTGGGACAGAAGATATTTCCATTTTGCAAGACGGAGAAAAAGTTGCCTTCAGTCTCAATGGGAAATTTTCAATGAATAATGATAAATTTAGTGTCTAAAGCACAAGAGTGGGCACTGCTGACCTTTTCTGCCAGAGATCTGTGTGTGTGGGGAAGCCCCTGAAAAGCTCTACTGACTTCTGCAGTGTGTTGGCTTGGTTCTCTGTCGCTTCTTTGACTCACGGCAAAAACCTCTTAGTTGTAAAAGTTAAGAGTTTGAAAATGTGGAAAAAGAAATACTTCTTGAGAGTGTTTATCTTTTGTCATCTGATTAGGGCAGATCAAGGTATGCACTTCCTTTCACAAGAGTTTTCTCTCATTCAGGCAATGGTAAATTTATAATCAAGTGAGGGATCATTTGAATACTAGGTTTCAGGACATTGTTATCATCACATCCAATTTGTGTCTAAGAAGTTAATTATAGATACTGAATATTAGTTCTGCTTTTCTTTTTGACATCTTAAACTTGGCAAAAGAAAAATGTAGATTTAAAAAATGTTGAAAATTAAAGTCTCTAGCTGAGTTCTAACGTCTCATGCATAGTTACTTAAAGTTTAAAAAATGCTTTTAAATAGATATTCCCAGACTGTTAGTCTGATGCCAGATGAACAGTTCAGGGGTATTTCTCTAAATCAGCAATTCATGAGCTGAATCCCAATTTTTGTCTGCAAAGAAAAGAAGTTAAAAATAAAAACCAAATAATCCAGCAACAACCCCCAACCCATCCCTTTCTCTGTTTGTATTTAAACCTACTAATAAGTATTTTCATAAACTTACCTGAAAAAAAACCCACTATGGCTGTCCATGAATCATTCTCTCATTTGAAGTCCTGGTCTCCCTCCTTGCAAAGTATTTGCTTTTCACCAGTTGGGTTTCTTTTTCTGAGTTGAGCAAAAAGTGAGCTAAATGATAAGCTTCTGTTGTCTTACCTGCTTAGTAACCCTTCTGAAGTTAGCAGAAAAGCATAGGTGCTCTGAGCTGTCCTGGTGCACACCGAGGTGTGTTTTTTCAGTGGGCAGTTTACCTGGTGGCTTTCTAGGCTTGCAAATTATTGGGTGAAGCTTCATACCTGGATACTTACTGCCCCAAAGGGAAACTCCTAGCCTGTGAGCCAAGGGTCCTGTCCTTTTTGGCAAATGAGAGTGCTCTGCAATTCCCTTTTTCTTTCATTTCAGCTAATGGTTGGAGGAAGATGCTTTTGTTTTCTTGACTCCCACCTCCATGCTCTAAGCACAGCAGCTATGTGGTAGCATCCTTAAGATTATTCCCTGGGGGCTAGAGGGCCTCCTGGGATTTGCAGGTTTCCTGGGCCTTTTGTTTCCCTCCAAGATCAGGACAGGTGTGCGGACAGAGGGCATCTTATCCTCCTTGCCAGAGACCAGTGCCTGGTTACACTGGAATGGAGAAGGCCTCTTATGAGCTTGAACTAAAGGGTTTTTGAATCTCAGTGCGTGGATTTTTTCCAGTTTTTGTGTAGTTCTGGTGCTGAAGACGTCATTCTTTCCAAATCATTTGATAGCCCAAATTTGGAGGATACAGAGACAGTTAGCATTCCAGCAGTGCTTGAAGCTGCACAGAGTGAAGGGGTGGGAAACCTTAAACCTATTCTTTTTGGGGAGTATGAGGAATAAGTAGTTGGAATTATATAACTGTGAGTATTTGCTTCACCAAAGTAGGTTTTCAGACGCCTTTTTATTTTTTTTATTGTTCTAGTGAGGAAATCACTTAAAATTGTAGAAACGCTATAGTTATTTGCAGGCATAAGAAATACCTGGTGGGTGATGTGGCAAACATTACTTTAGAACTAATAGATTACTTCACAACTTGCAATTTCATGGATGCTTTCTATGAACTCTGTCTAAAGTCTCCACTTCTAATTTTAAGGAAAACTAGAATTAATTTTCCAAATTAAGGAAAAAAAAAAGGAGAATCTGTATAGCAGAACTTCCAGGAAGTTTTTTATTGTGCTAGCTCAAGGAGGTATTCTTAATATAAAGGCTTCATATTCTGTGGTAACCCATAACAGGAATCTTTGCACCTTTGATAAATGTCAGGCTGTGTATCAGATGCACACAAGATCCTAAAGTAAGACTTTGTTGGGGCTATCTTGTGTATAAAACTACAACCTATAGAATACTCAACTTCTATCAATTGTTCATGGTCATTATGAATGCAAAAATCTACCAAATGCAACATACAGGAGGGAAATGGCCATAAGCAAGCTTAGACCTCCTAATCCGCTATCCATTGCTATCAAGTCCTATTCTGCTAGGGTTTTAGAAGAATATTAGTTTGAATTTGGGAAAGACAGATATAAAATAAACATTATCAGCACAGCAAATGTTTCATACAGAACTGATTGTGGATTATGTTGTTCTGCAAACCGCTTCTGGAACCGAGCTCTAGAGGTATTAGTTTGTAGTTCTGCGGACTGACTTTCTGTTCAAAAATGTCTGAATAACGCTTTGCTTGTTCACACTTTTTAAGGTCTCCCTTACCTTTTTGAGTTCACGAAACTGCTTTTTTCACCCCACTGCTTTTGTTGCTTAACTACCCATCATCTGATTGTAACTAATTTCTAGTGATCATTGTTATGTGATGCTTGTGTTTTTTCCTTGCCGAGGTATGATGGTCACCTGAAACAGAGGTAACTATTGTGCTAGGGTGCATTAACTTCTCCTTTATTTTTACTGGCATTTCAATTCATATCATCATTGCCTCTTGCATGCTTTTGTGGCTTTGGCATATCTGGCTGAATATCTTGCAGGAGCATTGCTTTTCATTTCCCTTGGAGAGGGATCCAGATGTAGCAGTGCTGTCTAAGGAAATCCTGCTGCTTGACTCCAGCTGCAATCATAAGGGAGTCATTAACATGGTCTTTGCTCTTTCCTGCAGTCCTATGCTATTGTAACTGTTGTCTCCTCTGCTGTGTATCTGTCAAATTTATTAATCAGCCCGGCCTTTCACAATCTAGCGGTGAGAAGACATTTTTTCCAGGAAGCAAGAAAACAGAAGATTAGACAGAAATGTAGGAAACTAAAAGGCATAGATACTTCCTTTCTGTTTTCTTGTGACGTAGGATATGTACAGTAACTTTGGAATATAGCTGAATGTTAACTTTGTTTCTTATTTCTAGTAGTTACTTCATCATACTGATCACTGAGTAATGTGAGAACGTGGAACATGTGCTATCACTCAAAATACACAATTCACAGGGCCAGCACTCTGTAGGATGCAGGTACTGTGACACCACTTGCACTGGAAGTGATGTGCCCCACATTAGAGTCTGCTTTGGGATCATCAGAGGCATTTGAATGAGCAGGGCACTGGCTCTTTAGTGTGTCCTGCATATTTCACTGATTTAGTGAAATCTGTGTTTGTGTGTGGATGGAAGTCCACCATGAGTGAAGGTGTTTTTCGTTTGGATTTTCTAGTTTGGTTTAGGTGAGGAATACAGTTTTTTTTAAAATATTCCTGAAGTGTGTTGTGCACTGGTCCCTCTTGCTCCTGATGAGTCCACTTTGCGTTGTACAGTTCTCCACAGCTGCTTCACACAGTACTTGGGGGACACCTGCACTTTGTAACCCGTGACCCTTCGCCGCAAAGCTTGCCCGCACCACCCTCTCCTGCTTTCTCGGGGCTGTGCCTTGGTTGCTGGGGCTTGCCAGGCCGTGCAGACGCGGCTCCCGCCTCGCAGGACTCCTCTGGGTGGGTCCTGCCGAGCGCAGCCCTTCCCGACGCAGGCAGGCTCCCTGGCTTTGGCTGAGGCTGGGATGTTCCTAGAGTGCGAGCGCTGGGTTTTGTGTGATCTGGACTGGGACTCTGCCCATTTGGCTACACCCCTCCCGCCCTGCCGGCCCAAAATAAACATTGCGCAAATCGCGGGTCCCTCAAACAAGCAATCAGTGAAAATTGCTCTGCTTCCACTAAGATTAAGACTAATCAAAGTGGGCAGTGATTGCAGGAGTCAGTCTTTGCTTGGAGTGTGTTCTAATGAAGCCTTCGCTGCCCCATGAAGGCATGGAAAGAATATGAAATGACACAACCTACAAAAACTTTACCACTAATTGCATTTTATGTTGTTCAGCTACACCACGATCTTTCTTGGTCTCATTTTTGGTGGAAAACCCTTCTGGTAAAGAGGAAAATTTTGTGTAGGCTAAGTAAGTAGGAGACATTGAGCTTTTGCCATGAGGTGAAACACAATTTATGTGGTAAATACACTTCAAAATGCTAATCTAAAAAAAAAATATATCAACACTCCCTCCTGCAAATCAGTGAATTCCTGTGTCTCTAATTAGCTTAAAGGAGAAAAAAAGATTGTATATGAAATGTATACAGTTTCATTTTATAAATTCTAGTTTACTGTGTGTATAATTCTTTATAAACATAGCTAGTGATTTAAATGATGACTCATTAATGGTTTAAAAGAAG
This sequence comes from Phainopepla nitens, assembly GCA_013400175.1. Taxonomy (NCBI): domain Eukaryota; kingdom Metazoa; phylum Chordata; class Aves; order Passeriformes; family Bombycillidae; genus Phainopepla; species Phainopepla nitens. The sequence goes on along the minus strand of VXBQ01003692.1, from coordinate 116,800 downwards.
TATAGTAAAAGTGAAACTTGGTTGTTTGTGTGAGAGCTTTTTATATGTGTGTGTGTGGTTTGGTTTTTTTTAAGTTATTTTGGGAGTTACTTTCAGTGGAATCTTGAGTTTTCTGCAGCACAACCGTGATTGCCTACCTCGCTGGTTTTGGTTTTGCCTTCAATACAGTGGCAACAAACTGGGAATTGCTGATGCCTGGAAAGCTAACTAAAGGTATCGGTTAAAGAAGGGCTACAGTGAAGGTCATGTTAAAATGATGGTAACTTCTGTTATTTGTTACAGTACTAGGTCATATCATCTTACTGTATTGAAGTTATGATTAAAACCCAGTGTAATTCTAACTTTTTAAGTGTGTCACCTCAGTGGTTCTTGGCTGGCCAAATCCATTATATGCAAGAAAATTCCTCTGCTTGAACACTGGTAGTTATCTTAAGAAAAAATTTAGCAGTCATTAAGCTCCAGAAGACTTAAAATTCTGTGTGTGTTTTTTTATATACTAGTTCTTCAGAGTGAGGCATCTTTTTATGCTTCATTATATAAATCACTGTGTTTTATTTAGCACTTAGAGTATTGGACTTAAAAACAGTATTCATGCCTCCTAAAATGTGCATAAATAGAAGAACTAAGTTACACTGATAAAAAATTAATGTATTTATATTTCGGAGAAGTGTCATTTCCTGTCCATTTCACTATAAAAACTTGTCTATGCATGGAGTTGCAGGAAAAACAACTAATAGAGGTGCTTTCTGCACTTGAGCAATGTGTCTCTTAGTAATATTGTTGCCTTTACATCTTCCAATTAGCAGAACATAATCTAAAGTTAGGCTGGGCTTAAAGTAACAGGAACTCCAAATTCAGTGACTCGTGGGAGGTTCTAAACCAGTCTGCTTTTCTCAGCCTTGCTTCTTCATGTGTGTATAATCAGGTTTTGAAATCCATAGTTCTTTTCCACTATCTCAAAAATGTTGGTGATTTTGGACAATCCTTCTGTCAGACCCTCTTTTCGTCTGAAAAAAAAGGCAGACACATGTTCAGAACACTTCCAATGAAGAGTTAGAATTATTAGCTGAAGTTTTAAAATGAAACACTTGCCTTAAATAACACTATAGGATATTACTGCTGTTAGATTAGAAACACTGACCTATGATTTATAAGCCAGCTATTGACTTGGTGGACACTTGGTGTGACACAGTTTTAACAGATGGCAGTGAAAGGTTATTGCATTTTGTATTGAGACAGTGTTTTTAAAACAGTACTTGGTTTTGTTTTAGGCAAATCAATTCAGAATGAAGAATTTCACATACTTAATAGTTTGAGGCAAAATGATAAAAAAACAATCCTGAGCATAACCTTGATGCCTTCAGATTTATGCAATTATATACCTATTTCCCTGTACCTTTTTCTTAAACTTTCCTGATGCTTTTCCACTTTGCTGCTGCTTCTCTTCCCTGAGTCTCACCTGCTCTCCCTGGCATGGACCGGTTTGGATCCCATATGCAAGACCCTGTCTGGGTGAGGCGGGCGCAGAGGGTCAGAGCTGGAGGGCTGGTGGTGCAGGTGGACTTCGCTTGGAACTGAGGGTTAAAGGTGGCCTGGGGTGACACAATTTGTGCTTTGCATGACTGGGAGAGTGGGGGAAGGACAAAGGTAGCCACATGCCGTACCTGAGATCAAGGTTTTGAGGTCAATGTGCAGCAACCCAGTTAGTTATTGCTTGGGCTTGGAGGGCAGATTACCAGCATCTTCACCCCTGGGCTGCAGGATTTAGCTGGGTAATTTTTCAGCAGTAGAACATCGATAAATCTTTAGAGCTGAGCTCTCTAAACTTCAGCAATGTGTATGCTCACAAAGCAGTCATGCTGGGCCAGTTTGTGAAAATGTCACCTATGGTTTACACAGATCACATGAGTAGTAGCACAGGAGTGCTACTCATATTTAGGAGAGAAGCTACAGGGAGAGGATTAGGTCCACGTCCTACTTTGCTTGTCCCGACACAGTAACTTGGAACTCTCTTGTTTTATTCTGTTTTCCTTTATTTTCTTAGCAGCATGTTTTGTGTGATGTATTCTCTATGAGCAAGTGTTGAAAGTGAGGTAGTGTTAAGCAAACATCTGTTCCTATGGAAAATTAGTGGGATTTTTGTTTCTCAGCACCTTATTTACTAATGCAGCCAAGAAGAGATGCAAATATCTCTCCACTCTTGTTTTCTCCCCTGCCCCCCAGTCCCAAGTTGTACTTCTTGCTTTGCTGGCAATAGGAATTTTACACTGTGGTCCCATGCTGTCCCTATTTACTGTCCTAAGAACAGCGCAGTTTGCACATCAGTCACAGCAGCCAAGGCCATATGAAGCTGTTAGAGCAACACTGTCATTCTGTTAACCCTTCAGAGCAATGTCTGACCACATCTTGTGCCATCTGCTCCTGCCTTTAGACCTGTTTTCTTTCCTGAACTCTCCATGAATAACACTGGATCTAGCTGTCACATGTACTTGCTGTTGGAGCATCTGTGATCTGTGGACCTTGCTGGTCAGCACACAGCACTTAAGTGTTTCATTATCTACAAGAGTTTCAAAAGAAAACACTCTGTTAACTTTTCTTAAACAGAATTTAAGGTAGTTTCTCAAACTAGTGAAAATGGGTGTTGAAGTCAGCATAGTTGTGGAGATTTTTCCATGCAATTAGAAAACTCAAGTAAACTGACAAGTTGTTTTGCTTCCAATTTCTGACTTCAGTCCTGTAACACCTGTATGGCTTCTTCTGCTAGAACTCTGGAGAGCATGTGGCAGCTCATTTTCATCTTTGTGTTCAAAATGAGCACAGCATACCATGGGCTGTTAATTAGTACCTGCTCTAGTATTTCTGCTCCTTGCAAACCTGTAGAGGATGCTGCGGACCACGTACTAAGTTGTAAGGTTTTTTGGTGGGATAGGCATGCATATAACTTTAAAGAACAGAACTCTTGGGTACAGAAACCCTTCTGTAATCTTAGGTAGAATGCTGCTTGTCTTGTGTATACATTTGTCCCATTAAAATCTTGTTTTATTCATTTATTGCCATGTTTTCAGGCAGTGCAGTGCTTCATAGTAGTTCTGTTCATTTACATACAGCTGTGCTAGCTTTCTGATGCAGCTGGTGAATGTTTGGAGATATGACCTTGCTGCTGACCAAAGATTTGTTTAATTGCTTGTAGATGGCCTAAGCACAGGTCTTGTGGTGCCCCCATGCCACTAGTGTGGAGAAAGGAGGAGTTTGTATTCAATTTTCTGCAATTGTGCATCTTTTAGTTCCTGTTGTCTTCCTCACTGCAAAGCTTGTTAGCTAAGTGAAAAGATGCTCAGTGAGTTTGCTGGAGCCTCGCAGTAAAGAATTTGCTTGAAGCTACTCAGATGATATTTGAAATAAAGGACACTTGATAGTGGAAAATGCAGCAGACTTGTCTCTGACAGTGGCTAGAGACAGTAGAGGATATATAGGTATTAATTGAAAGCAGAGGGTCAAGTGTTACATGTATTGGCAAAACTGTTGTTGTTTGATAATTTTTTCTGTTAACAAATGAGAGCTAGCAGGTAAAGTGTGACTTTGCGGTCTTATGCATCGTGTTTGAGTTTTGGAAGTGTTGAATAACAGTAGAAATGGTGGTCAGGATTAAGGCTTCTTGCTTCCATCCAGCGATGAAACAGGCTTTCATCCAGCGATGAAACGTTTTTCTGGGCTTTTTTTGAACGGTTGATGCTAGAGGTACTGAAAAGTTTGAAAATTAGTCATACTTAGAACCTAAAATAGAAAACAAGTGAACCAGTGGGGAATGTAAGGTCTTTGACAACAGTTCTTTTTTTTCTTTTTTTTTTGCAGACCCTTTATCATTCTTGCCTATCTGAAGGACTTACTTTTCACTTGAAAAAAATTAATGTAGTCCATTAGCTTTCCGTTTACTGCCCAGCCCCTCTTGTGCTGCTTCAGGATTTTTGAGTGCTATGCAGCCATTTCCTTCCGCTGGCTCTGAGCTCTGGGGCTGTGTCAGGAGCCCTGATGCTGCCCCGGTGAGTCACCCTGTAAAACTGAAGCAGTCCCATGTGATTATTCACACACAAGATTTGGGCTCATCTGTCTGTAAATAAGCATGTGCTTGTCTACCTTGTTTTTCCTGTAAACCGCTGAAGCAGTGAAAGTGCTTTCTAGGCATGTGCCCTTGACACACAATGCTAAAAATAGGGCAGTTTGACATTGCTACAAACTCGCAAGCTTCCTAGTTGTCTGAAGAGTTGCTCCCCTATTGAAGCAATCACTTGAATAGCCACGTTTTCACTCAGAGCTGTTCTGGGGTGGGTTTTTTTTTTGTGTCCTAATCTAATACATAAGGCTTCCAATTTTATTTCTTCTGTGTACGAGCAAAGGTAGGCAGCATATCTGTAATGCTCTCAGTAACTTTTTATAATGTCACTGAAAGAGAGCAGAGGTGGGTTTTGGCCTCTTTAGGGCATCTGTGCTCTTTATGATATTTGTGCTTTATTGAGTATTTTAAACACTTGTTTCACTTGTGAAGTCATATTGTTCTCTTTTGTCCTGGTTGTTTTCACTATTACTGAAATGTGGTTCATTTCAGATGTGGTTGAGACCTCGTTAAAAGAATAATCAGTTATATTAGCCAAAGCTGGTCTATTTTGGACCATGCTTTTGTCATACCTTTCTTCCAAAAAAGCTAAGCTAGTTAAGCCCCTGAAAGCATTTCATGCTGTTTTACCGGTGTGACACTGGGTGCACCACATGAAGGTTGCTGTACTTGCCTCAGATGTGCTCCACAAAACACCTGTGTGCTGTGCTGTGACACCATGTGGTGTCCCCCACTGGTCATTCAGGAAGCAATTCCTCAGAGCACAGCCTGGTTGAAGCACAAAGCCTGAATTTGGAGCCTGATCCTGAGAGGCAACTCTCTGTGCTGGGAGTAGGAAGGGGGATGTTTAGACCTGGGTATGTGAGGCCAGGGGAAGGGGAGGGGAAAAGAGATTTATTTTAACTAACTGAAAGCTTAATGCAGCTTCCTTCCTTCCCTGCTTCCTTTGCCCCCTGCTTTACCTTTACAGCAAAAGCATACAATAGTCTGTGTGTCTTTATATTTCTTTTGCTGCCCAAAAGACATGGGTGGGTGTGCTGGTTTGAGATTTGATTGGCGTGCCTGTGCCATGTGGTGTGGCAGTGGTGCAAGGATGGCGCAGGCAAGGCAGGCTCTGAGCTGGGGAGAGTGCTGGGGGTGGTTGCTGTGTGAGCAAGGACTCTGCTCACCCCCAGCTCGGGCAGTGGGAAACATGTTGGTCTGGCAGCCCCAAAAACAGTGCAGCAGCAGAAATGTGGTGTGTGGGGAGCGGGGCTGGTGGAGCAAGCAGCATCTGTGGGCCAGGGACAGGCTGTGAAAGTGTAAGCGATGGGAGCAAGCACAGATTTTGTTAGGGCAGGGCTTTGCTTTGCTGGGTTGGTGCTGGTGAGAGAGCAGTAGTCTATCTCATGGCCTCCTCATATGGCCTTGCTAATCATCCTCCTGTTCTCTTGGTGTCGTTGTAGCCAGCTTACAACTCAGCAGATCTGCTGCTCTAGGTGGAGAAATTTTCTGTGCTCCATCTCTCTCCACTCCCTCATATACAGGCTTGAGCTTTTTTCCTCTAGCTGGTATGACTGCAAGTCTTTCAGCTGCTGCTTGGATGTCATGTTTTGTGGGCTTTGGAGGGCTCTCGCTCCCGTGCCGCAGATGCCTTCCAAGCAGTTTGTGTGGTTTTTTTCAAGTGGTGGGACATGGAGAGCGACCAGTGCTATGGGGAAAAACTTGATGGGACTAGCCAGGTAAAAGGAAGACTCAGAGGTTCAGTAGTATTTGAAGGGAAATAGCATTTGCAGGGAGCCTTGGCTCTGCAAGTATCATTTGGCTTATGCCAAAATGGTTGCCCTTTCAAACAGAATAGCTCTTAGGGCTTGCGTCGTATCCTGCCTTACACCAACACTTAGTGTTGCATGGAATTCCTTGGCACTTATATCCATGAAACTCTTGAGTGACTTTTACTTTAAAATAATCTGAGATCCTTGAGAAAATGAATGTTTAGTTTCTGTACTTCATCATTCTCTATTGCTTTAGAAGGAGAACTGAGGAGTTTGCAAGCTGCGCTTAGTTTCTTTCCCAGCTTGAGCCACTATAAAGAACAAGTTACACGGCATTAAAAGACAGAGACCAGGCTGTAAAGCAGTACAAATTAAGCTGTGCATTTCTAAATCATGAATAATTCTGAAAACCCTGTTGTACGAGAGAAATGCATGTCCCTGCATTTTTGAATCAGTCGCAGAGATGGCGTATGGTTGGGACAAAGAAAAGGGGAGGAACGTGACTCATGATGCATGAAAATATATAATTCACTGCAGTCTTTCACAGCTCATAAGCAACAATCTAGAAGAAGGAACATAGCAAAAAGAAAAAAATCTAACCATGAAAGGGCTCTGTTGGCATCCAACAGGTTGACACCCTTCGTGAGGTGGCTGCACAGCTTCGTAAGCGGTGCCCGGACCCACTTGGTGAGATTTGTGTCCAGCCACCCTCTAGCCTCTCACCCCATTGTCACCATCTGCAATGGCTCTTGGCACCGAGTGCCCCTGGCTTGACTGGGGCTGCAGTGTGGAGCCAAGGTGCAGGAGAACGTGGGCTGCTGCTGGTGAAAGCTGCAGGTGCACATCTGGCTCCCACCTTAGGCTTTCTCCCTCCTTTGCCTTGGTTACAAGGCTACCTCTCGGCTCTTGCTGCTCGGAGGTAGGGGGCAAAGGGCAGCTCTGCCTGCTGCAGCCGCTCCCAGGCGTTCCTGCATGGGAAGCCCTGGGGTCTGGGTCTGCTCCTGTGTGCTGGCAGCGCAGCCTCCTCGGCAGGGACGAGCGTTGCAGCGCATGAGCTCATTTCCATGACACTCCGCACAGCTGTGTGAGGCCGAGCTGCGCTATCTTGCCGCCAGCTTTGCAGCCTTTTGAGTTTTTCTTAGGAAGTTATTGTTGTAAACAGGCATGTGCTTCACATATATGGTTTTGTGCTGGTGTTTTTAACGAGGGAGGCACATTACACGCCGCACCAGTAAGGCGCGTCGCAGTCTTTACACAGATGGCCGTATCCTCACGCGGTCTGGTTCACGCCAGATTTGCAACTGTGTGCTCCTTATTAGATCTGGAGCTGTGCATGAGCGCTGCTCCTATAGTTGCCTGCACATTTAAAGTTTGCACAGACACAATTCCTCTTGGTTATACCTGGTAGAGAACCGTGCTGCTTTCTTTACTTTGCAGCGAATGCTGGAAAAAATAATAAACCCCCATATGCTTGTTGTGAGGGTTTGATTTTCTAAAGCCAAATAAGTAAGATTGGACACACTTTTGAGGATCTAGAATATTTGCTATCCCTGCTGGGAAGGGCAGGGATGTTGAGCTCTTCTGCTGGCTGGCTTGTTCTGGATTATGGAATTTCAGTTTTGACATCCAAGTCAGAAAACTGCTTTTTGGAGCTGATTGGTGGTTTGTAACCACTGCGATAGCTCAACTTATACTTGCGTGGGGTAGTTTAGAGGTATGTACAATGGAGCATTTATTCAGTTTTTATTATTATTGGCCAGTGCAAAGAGGTGATTGTATTTTATACAAAAACCCAGAATATTTCAGCCTCTCCATACATAATTTACCACTTGGAATTTTGTAATTACGGTTCTAGCTAAGCTTGCAGTTGGTAACTCCCGAACTTGACCCATTTGCCTTCTCTCTAATGGTCAGAAAATGAGTGTTTAATTGAAAGGTTTAGAGTGACCGATGGCTGCTCTTTCTTCGTGGTGTAACAAATGAAGGACAGGCATACAGACAGTTTCCTGCCTGGTATGCTCACAGCACTTCTTGGGGATCATGTGCTGGTAATGTGAACTTCCATATTGCAGTTAAACCTTTTCAAGGCCTTGAAGCTGGAATTGCAAGCTTTTCCTCAAACTTTTTAAAGGAAATTTATTAAAACTTTATTTTCCAAAGGTGATTATGGCTAAGAATTAAAGAGATTTTTGTAGTTTGTGCTATTGCATCCTGATGCACCCCTGTTACAAGCTCAGGCTGTCGCCTGTTGTGTTCATGGCACTGCCATAGGTGGTAAGGAGTTCTTGTGTTGTCACTTGTTCTGCACTACTCTAACTGCTTTTCCTGGCCACTTCCTATTGCCATATTTAGAGGTTTTTTAAAAGGCAAAAATCATACATAAAAAATGTCAGCTTCCAAACCCCTAGACCAAATCTTTGCTATCTTTTTCCATTTACAGCTGCAATCAGCTCCTAGCTTCCACCAGCTCTAGAGCTTTGTTTTCCTTTTCTCTTCAAATCACTGCACACCTACTTGATACTTCTACAATGCTTTTAATTTCCATTTAAGAACACAATAGAAGGTAGATTTGGAAAAACTAAAGGGAAGAAAAAAATAAATCGCTATAAGACTGCTTTTTTGCTTACATATTTTGTATTTAAAGGGTAAATGTGTTTACACAGCTCTACTTATTTTCTCCCCCAGTATATGAACTGTATAAAAGATGGATGATAATGTTTTGTGCCTATGCACTCATGTACAGATTTATATTAACAAATGATGTTTTGCTTCATGACGCCATTTCTGTATTTTAATGCTGCATAACTTGCACTTCATAGTTGGCTCAAACTGAGAACAAAACTAAGGAGCTTGCAAACACCTTGGTACAGTTTCTAAAGCAATAGAGAATGATCAAGTGCAGAATCTAAGCATTCATTTTCTGGAGTATATTGTATGATTTAGAAGTGAAATTTATTCAAGGATTTGATGAATATAGGGTTATTGTACACTAGTTCCTGGTATATCAAATTATATTTGTAGAGACAAGAGTTTTAACAGATGATATTTTCCCGCTGCTGAGTGGAGTGGCTGTAGGTATTTCTCTTTACTTCACACTGCCACCTCCTTTGAGATGAACATCCTTCTCTCTGCTACTTCTGTCTTGTTAGTCCCTTTCCTCAAGTGTCTCTCTGGAGGCCTGGGTTTGCTCTTTGTGTGCCATTGTAAGTTGTACGTGGACAGCTCTGAGGATATCTCCAGCAGGAGAAGTAAAACCTGACCAAGAAAGACCTAAGGCCATCAAGTCTTTCCTCTGCTTTCATCTTGAAGATGAAAGTCTTCCAGTGCATAAAATGTTTCAGTACCTGTTGGGAAATAGTAGAAGTCTTAATAAGTACAAAATCCATGGGATATGATATGGGAAGGATATCTGTAGTGGTGAGTGTCTGAAAGTCATCCATACACCGATTGTACAACTTCAAAGGTTGACTCGAAATCACTGAGGTGCAGATGGATTGTGCCTTGTGCTGGCTGAAATTACCTGGTGTTTAGACCTTGAATAGCTCTAGCGATGGTATTTCATATAGCTGTTTACAGACTTTGGGAGCGAGCCCCACCAAAATTCAAAACCAGCTTCAGTCTAATGCATCAGACTAGTCTTGGTTCTGACACTGGGTAGCTGCTGTTGTCGTGGGGCAAGGTCTAGATTTGGTCCTCTGTAGTCCTACTGTGACATGAACACTCGTGGTTGGATTGACTGGACTTCAGCAGATACTGAAGGCCAGTGAAAGCGTTTGAACTTTAAGCCAATGCTCTGTGCTTGCAACCTTGTGTGTGTCCATGTTGACGCTGTTCTCTTTGAAATAGTGTGTGTGGGGAAAACACCACAGGTGCTTCAATATTGAGATAAGCAAACACAAGTACAGGAGGTGTGTACCTGGCCAAAGTACGGTATCCAGGTCTCCGAGTGCAGGGTTTCTGTCTTATCAAAAGATATGCATGAAGCCTACTGTGTGCTGTAAGGCTGCTGTGCATCTTTTCCTAAACTAGTAATTTTTCGGTGCTGTAACTGTCCCTGGTAGACCTGCTCTCAGCTACTGATGTGAGTTCTAGTCATATTTTTTCTGTTTTGCCTGGGGAATATTTAGCTATGAATACCTTTAGGATGCCAACTTGAACTGTATTTATAACAACAAACACAATGCTATGACAAGATGCTGAATTCACTAAACAATATTCTGTGTGTCCTGCCAGATTTTGAGATGTCACTTTTTAAATGAACCAGTTGTGAGTGAGGTGACCAATATTTGTCCTATGCTAATGCTGTGCAGAGTTCTTTGAGATGTGTGCTATGACCACATCCCACGACCTGTATTTTTACACCTGAAGCAGCTTCTCAAGTCAGCTTGCTCTTCCATGCTGAGTCCTGCTATCCTGCAAGTAGGAGGGATATGAATGAATATGTATAGTATGTTGTGTGTAGATATGCATTTGTATACAGTACAAGGACTCTATTTTAACTTCCAGAAAAAGTATATAGCCGCATACACTCAAGCACAAGCACTTGCCACCCACATCTGTAGCAGTGAAGACCTGCGCAGGACGTGGAGAGAAATGGGGGGCTGGACCATTTCTGTGAACAAATTTAAGTTATCCCAAAGATGGATTTGCTTACACTTACATCTGCCAACTGCCAAAGCTAGTTTGAATGTTTTTCTGAGAGGTTTCTAGGAGAACAATATTCCATATGTCCTACTTAGGAGAATGTACTAACATGGTTAATAAGACAAGTATCTTCACTAGCTTCATGCTTTTCTTGTTAAAGCTTGCTTTTAGCATTTCTCCTGTGATGAAAAGCCAGCTAAAGGTGTTACCTGTACCATAACAAGGAACAGATGAGAGGAAGTGGGTAATGGTTATTTGTTGGCTTTCAAAAAAATTAGACCAAGTATTTATGTAACATGTAGTCACAGATGTAGTCAAGAGCGCAGATAAATTGGACTTCTTTTTTCCCAGAATTTGGACAGAGATCTCTTGAGTTATTATTTCCTCATTTCTTGTCTGAAGATATAAAAATACCACAAGCACCAAAGATTTTAACAGGAGTTTTAATGCAGCCAAAACAGTAAGGAACATGTCTCATATAGGCACTGTTGTTCAGAGACTTAGATTCTCTATTAGTGTCATGTTAGAATTTCTTTGTTAGCTAGTTGTTGAAAATAAAATTACTTAGAGGTTACTTTCCTACTTAAAAAATAAAAAGAGTAGGGGTGAGATGGAGGACAAAAGGAGTGATTTCTGAGTTCTCCCTGGAAAGCCCACTGCTTGGTTATCTTGTGTTAGATCCCTTCACATACAACGCCCTGTTCTTATAAATGTGCTGAGGGGAAATTTTGTCCTCTAGTTTTAGTTGAGACTCGCAGAAGAAAAAGCATAAAAAAAACCACTATGAGTTAGCATTGAGGTGACTTCAAGGGAAAGATTGAGAGTGGAGCAGTCCATCTGGAGTCCATCGGTCCAGAAGGCCTAGTCTTTTTCTTATCTCGAAATAGGTTGCTGATGTTTTTAGTGAATGTCCATTCTAGTAAGGGTTCTTCTGAAAGAGTCAAGGAACAAAATACCAGCCAAACTGAAACTAAGATCTGTCTTGTCTGTCTCTGAGCATGCAGAAGTGAACATTAAATGAAGTCGTTTATAAATTTAACCGTAGAAGACTCCAGTTGACTGAAACTGGATATATAAGGCTGCTTATTGAAATGATTGCCAGGAAAAGGAGGGTGCAAGGTAATTTCTGGGAGTTAAGTCTATCTGTGATAATGCCTGGTGTGCACTTTAGGAGCTGTTCTGTGATAGCCACTGCTGATAGAGGTTAAGGGGTGTCCTGCATTGTCCTGGTAGGAGACAATGAAAGGAATAAAGTTTGCACGGTTCCCTGTCACCATCTATTCATATTTTCAGAGCGTTAACCCTGAGGTGATTCGTTTAGCATATTGGAAGGCATGAGAGCCTTTATTAACCTCAAAGAGGGCACACCCTGTGCATGTTGTAGTGTGCAGAGGCAAAGCGTGTCTGCCATAACTGTGCTTTTGTTCCTGAACACCCCAGAACCAGGCTGGAGGGTGACAAGGGGAAAATCTGATTGACTTTTCCCTCCCTTCTTCAAGTAAAAACTGATATGGTCATCAAAATGTATTGAACTACCTGCTTTTTTCTTGTGAAAGCTCTCTACTGCAGATAAGCTTACGTGCAGGAATTTTCCTGCATGCTAGTTGGGAATAACAGCAGATAAGTTGGAGCTCGCAGCTAAGATGGGCATGTTGGAGTGTCTGTTTACAAATCAAATATCTGCCTGGCATGGCCTGCCCTGGCAGCAGAGCTATGTGTGCACTAAAATTAAAGAGGAGGCTGGAAAGGGAGACATTCCTCATGTTCTGGGCTGGTGTCATTGGTTCAGCAGCATGTACCACTACTGTGCTGCTGGCATGGTAGCCAGCACAACTACAGTAGCACATTGTGTGCTGGTGGGTAAGAGCTCAACAATAAGGGACTGGAAAAGACCACTTTCCATAGAGAGGTTTTTAGAAGGCTGAATATTACCAAAATAATTTCACAAAGCTGTATAATCTGAAAAGCAACTGAAGTGACTGCTCTTGATCTGCTGCCAGACCTCATGGGGTATTGCTTTCCACAGGCTGCTGCAGTGCATTCGGCCATGTTACCCCATCCCATAATTTTTTTGTGCCATAACTGAGCTTACTATTTGTGCTGATTTGCAAGTTAACCATGCTCTCAAGTAAGCAGAGGGAAAAGTGATTTTACTGTTGCTATGTGGCAGAATGGCCAAATGCTTGCAAGTATTTTTGGGGTAGTATGGAGTGTTTAGACTTTAAACTCTAGCCAAGGGTGTTCAGGTTTCTAAGCTTGCCTCTGTGCCTGGCAGCAGCTCCTCTAGTGTTGTCAGCCCTTCTGCCAGGGATGTTGTGATGTCCTGGAGGGGACAGTATGGCAGCCTGTTAGTCTGAAACTCTCAGATTCATTTAAGGTCAAAGACCTTAAATGTTGGTAAAAGGTGCCCAATGTGTGGAGCATTTTCTCTTTTTAAAGTAAAAAAACCCCTGTGATGTCCTCAGCTTCTCCTACCTTGCAGTTTGGAGCAGTAAGTCAGCAGAAAAGTGCCGTTTGTAGTGCTTCCAGGAGCAGTGCTAGTGCAGAAGCCTGTTCTCCACATTCAATGTCCATGTTTTATTTAGAGTTTCTGACACATTCTCACTGCTTATTGGGAAGTTTGCTTCTAGTTTCACAGGGAAAAAGAGAGTGGTTTGGGCTTTTGCATTTATTTTCTTGGCATTTAAATGTTTCTCATCTCCTCTGGGATGCTGTGCTCTGTCTTGTGGTGTTTATTCATAATTTAAGAACCTGTCTTTATAGTAGAATGTGTGCAAGCAGGCCCACCTTTATCCAGTTGACTCACATCTGAAGACCATGTTGGAGCATCTCTGTGCTGAGCACAGCTCTGCTGTGTTTGTTAGAGGGTTTTGTCTGCCATGCTTCTGATTTTCCACTCTGCTCTCCTGCTTTCAAGTATCTGGATGATGAAAATAATGTTGTCTTGTGTTTTCTGGCTTCAAGGCTTCTGGTATATGACTGTTTAGGCATGCTGAGCTATTTCCATGTCCCTGAAATCAAGCATCAGCAGGTGTGGTATGTGTAAGAGTATGTGGCTATAAAGGAGTGTGTATTAGGTGACTTCTAAGGCTTCTGCTGCTGCATTTCTCCATCTTTCTCATTTGTGTTCATCCTATGTTCCCTTGCACTGAGAAGCTGCTCTTGTGTGACCACTGACCTGGGATCCTGATCTTGCTATTTGCTCCCTTATCTGACCTGGTTGTGATGCAGCTTGTCCCTAAACGCTGTTCTTGGGAATTTTTTTGGATGGCTTTCATTATGCCCCTCATTTTGCAAGCACCTCTAGAATTTATTGCTTCCACAACAGCTGGAGACCTCATCAATGTCCTTTCCTACAAGGCACAGATCAAGAGCTCTCAGAAATCTCTCTTGACCACTCCTGCCTCACTCTTCACCTCCATCCCGACAGACCTGGCAATGGCTGGCCGCTGGTCCTTGTGTCCATCCATCCTCCCCAGCCTCCCAGCTAGGCTACACCTCCTTCAGCTGCCTGTTCTTCATTTTGGTGCCTGGGCAGCCCTTGGCTACACCTGCAGGCTCTCTGAGCTACCCTGGTTTGGTGCTGCTTCTCATGCACAGCTGCTGATCTCATGCTGGAGGTGAGTGCTGCTAATGCTTCCAAATAAAGTTTTCCTCTGTTCTAGCAGTCTTCTATTACTGCTCTCTGCATTTTCTTGCTATCCTTAGCTCTGAATAGAATGTTCATTCTTATCCAGATCCCATGAGCAAGAATTTCAAGATCTGTGGCTCCCTAAATATTCAACAGGCGAATAACCAAGATTTCTTAGTTCCTCTTACACCGCCTCCTCTTTCTTTCCATGTCAATAGCAAAGCACTGAAGCACTCTTTCCCTCAGTGCATAAAAATCTAATTCTCCTTCTGTTGAGCTGAGTATTTAGCCATGAATCAGTGAAAAATCAGAATGAAGTGTGCATTCATACAGGCCTATACTGGAATTTACACTCCTACTTCCCTTATTTTAAACAGTGCTGGCTTTCTAAATGTCAAAAAATTTCAATTTTAAGGTTTTTTAAGGAGAAGGAGTTGTTTTGACAAGGGAACATAGTTTATTGTACAGCAAATGTGAAAGTGGTAAATGGTATGCAACTTCTCCATGCTCTGCAGTATTCTTCACCTTTACTCTTAAATTTTACTGCTACAGGTTGTTTTTATTAATATTCAGGGAAACGTTGCTGTAGAGAGCTATAGTACTTTTGCAGAGGATAGCTTGTGAGTCTACTTATGGAGCAACAGTGAAACACAACTTGAGCCACTTATTCAAATATTTGCCTGTTCAGAGCGTAAGAAAGAGGTTGTATCAAAACTGAGTCCGGCCTCCTGGAAAATAGGTTTGTGTTGATGGGTTTTTTTCTTAAAACCAAGTGTATCAGTCTAGCACCTGGTGTAACCACGCTGCTCAGATCCTTGCACAGGGGTGACTTTTGCAAGGGACAGCTCTGCTAAATGAAAGAACAGCAAACACCCCCAAACCATATATCATCCACATTATCTAATATTCCCTCTTTCCTCTATGAATCCCAATGCTCATAAGGAATGAGGGTAATTTGGTTTTTGTTTTTCAGATCTGTACGACTACAGAGTAATGCTTACTGCAGAGTGAGTGCAACAGTGTAAACTTGCCTCGTGTATGATTGCATTTTTTCTGTTTTCCCTTTAAAGTTTGGGAAAACTTTATAATTTTGTTAGAAAATATGTAGTATACAATATTATATGTGGTAGAACAATAAACTTCAGAGTTTAAGAGCTTGCTGGAGGCTGAGTACGTTCTGCAAGGCTGCAAATGGAAAACTCTGAGTCTTTGTAGAAGGCCCTGAATGTAAGTAGATGGAAGCAAAGGCCACTCTTACACCCCACATGTAATTAACTCATTTAATTGCGGCCCTTCTCCTTGAATTGTTCCAGTCGTCTTACTGCTCCACCATTTGACTGCTCCTTCAAAACTGACTCTTAAAAGTAATTCATAGTCCATAAGCTGTCAGCTAATACTGAGCATTCACACTCTGAATTGTTTTGTATTGGTATACATGGGTCAAATAAAATTAACATAGCGCATCTCTTGAAATCTTAATTTCTAGTTTTGATAATTACATTCAAAAATTTGTGGCTTTTTGAAAACATCCTCTTAAACCTTACGTGTCAGATTAATGTATAAATTTGCCTTAATACTGGGATTCTTTAAGGTAGACTTGAAAATCTCATAGATCTTGGTAAATGTGTTTGACACAATTACATTTTAATACTACTTTAACTTTAAGGAAGGTTTTAGTAACTTGGTTTTGAGTGTTTAAAATATGTACACCTTAATTTTATGACTGAGTGATTAGGTAGCTTTTAGATTGTGTTTTACTAGAGAAATTTTCTGCACTCAAAAATCCTATATTTCCCCTTTGCTCCAAGGTTCATGTTTTTCAAGTCTGAAGGCTTTGACAGCATGTAATTGTTGTTGTTTGCAAAGCTTTCATCTGTGTTAGCTCTGTGGATTTTTTTTTTAAAGTGGATTTTTAAAAATCCACTTTACTGTGGATTTTATTTCAATTCAGCTCTGTAGCTCAAGTAACTCAAGCACTTGAAGGTGGTATACTTGTTCTACCAAGATCACTCTTCCTTGCTATAAAGTGTATATAATTTTTGCTTTTGTTTGATCCCAGGATTCAGTTCTTGAGTCTTGCTACAACTCCACATACTTTTTTCAGTGCTCAGCCCTCACAGTAGGGACTAGGTAAGGTTGTCCTCTTTTCCCCCCACTCCCTGGAAATAGCCATACAAATGAGGAGAAGTGGGTTTAAAAAAAAAAAAGGAAAAAGTCTTCTCTAGCTGTGGGGATCAACTCACGTAATTTCAGGTATAGCTGTTACATCTGCTTGTGTAACTGGGCTGCCCTGTGAGTCACAGGACAGCTACTGATGGTCTGCACTCAGGGGCAGGAGGTTTGTCATGCCAGCACATCTAGAGAGGTGAAGTATAGGACGTGTACTGACAGCTTGAGGGAAAGTTTCAGATGAGGATATCCAGCCACACAGCCCATGTACCCTAAGCCACTTCCTGTTCCCTTCCTCCCTCCCTTCAGCAATCTCTTGTGTTTCAGAGCCTCATTGTTTAGAGGCCAAACCTGAAATGTCTGGTCTACAGCAATGCTGTCCCTTAGTAGAACTGCTGGGAAGCCAAAGGCATGGCGTCTCCATCCTATGGATGACCGTTGTAAAAAGGGAGAAGGGGAATCTTATAACTTCAGAAAAATGCTTGTCTTTTTATAGTTTTTCCTGGCTATAAAGAGATTTGAGATATTCATGAAGTGGTTGTTAAGGACTTATCTTTTTCCTGAAAGCTTGTCATTTTGCATCTCGTGCACAATAGAGGGAATGTCTCAGATGTGATCTCCATCTTGAGGTATAATATACTTCGTTTTCATCTGCACTAATCTGTGGGCTAAATCCTTTTTACAGGATTTTCCTCTGTGATTCCCTCTATCATTTTTTGGATAGTTACAAGCAGATCTTAAAAGAAATTCTTAATGTTAAAATATGGGACAACCTTCCTAGGAAACATTTCCCTGGTATCAAGCTCTGGCTTGGCTCTGCTTCTACAAAGCACGGTCCTATCTGTACCAGAGGGAACACTTTTCATACATGTGGCCCCTTCTTGAAATTATGCCTGTGCCCTTGTGGAGAGATTTCTTGGAATTTGTAATTGTTGACAGGTTCCGAAAGATTATTTGAAAATATTTTTTTATTTTTTTTTTAGTCTGACAGATATTTGTTATAATTGCAGGATTACAGCTTTACAGAAGGCATTTTTTGAATGCACAAACTATTATTGTGCTGAAACTAAAAATATCAGGCTAGCACCAACCTTGTAGAACAGTAATGAAGTGGCACCAAGACTTTTAAATAGCTACAGAAAATAGCTTTTAAAAGTGCTATTTTTGCACACACAGACAAAAGAGAGTAAAGTGTATAGGAGAAATACAATTTTCCCTGATAAAGCTTGCAATTAAAAGGAACACATTTTCTGTAATGACATGGAGGTAGCAAAATTGAGAGGACTGAAAGGTTGAAGGGGAAAGGAAAAACAAATGTTTCTGTTCTAGTTTTCATGGCCTGGAGCAGGACATGGCAGCTTGCACGGTCAGGCTGAGCCACAGCCTTCCTGATGGAGACCAGTGCTTGATGCCTCCACAGGAAAGTGTCAAAACTGCCAATAAGGCACTGATTGTGTCTTGGTATAGCGCTGTGAGTAGAGCAGAAAAATCATCCTTTATCCCAGCGTCTTTTCCAAACATTCTTTTAAAATGTGCTGGTTCCCTCGCTTTAGTGTAGTCTATCATTTAATCAGAGTTGGGTAATGAGTGTTCGCTGGATAGTAATGCTTTTATAACCCTTTTTTTTTCTTTCTTTCCCTTTGGCAAACTACAAATGACATAGTAGAAGTAGCGAAGAGTGTTTCCACTTAAGCTGGCCGCCTGGGTTGGAGAGGAGGCAGATGAACACGAGCTCGTGTTGCTGCTGCATCCCTACTACGTTTCACAACACCCATCTGCCAGCCCGGCATGTGATCCGTCCCTCATGCCGAGCCGCAGAAATGTCCTGGTAGCCCGTCTGCCTGTGGAGGAGGGGGCCCCAACAGTGCCCACAAGCAGCTACTGGGAATGGGGACTAGCTCCATAAAACAGCAGCTCCTGCCTTTAAGGACCAATCAGTGTCACAGTGCTTTTTAATTTTCTGGAAATAAGGGTGGGTACCGAATCAGGACCATTAGCATTAGTGTTAAGCTAGTTCATAAACTCCAATGTTATCTGAAACTGCTCTTGAAGTTATACCTTTAGTGTGAAGAGAGGGGAGATTAATGAAGTATTGTAGCAGATATTGTGAGGTGCTTAGTTGCATTCAGATAATGTTGCATAAATACTTATTCTCTGTATTTTCAAACTTGTTTTCATTTAATTTAGATGAAGAGTGAATAGAAGCTGCCAATTTGGCCATCTCTACATGATTCGTTATTTCATAATACCTGTATCATGTTCCCTCTCACTCCTTTCCAAACTGAATTATCCTGTTCCCTTTAATCTCTTTGTGAAGGAGGCCACCCATGCATCTAAGAAGTGGATTTTTTTTTGCTTTTCTCTTAAACATTTCTCAAGTACTTTTTTTTTTAGCTTTGCAGACCATTTAATGCCATTTGTCAGCCTTGGTACTACGATTTTTCATTCTCCATCTCATACATCCTTAGCATAATGTACACTAATCTTTCTTCCTTATCAGACATTAAAGAGACTATTTCCATCTTAGGGTGTAGTGTGGGAACATGAAAGCACATGAGAACTTTCTGTGTGCTGTGTTCAGTACCTGGGCTAATTTTGTAGCCCAAAAATTTCTTTTGAGATTTCTTCTATTTTCAGAGCTTCATTAGAATATTCTCTCAGCAAATGTTTCTATTGTACGAGTTATTTTTAAAAAAAAAAGAGAGAGGGAGTTTTGATACTGATGTTATCTGTAATGATACATCATGTTGCTTCTACTTGTTGGATTCTGTTTTTTTTTTTTTTTTAGAAACCAACCTTTTATTGGTAAATTGTGGTAATTATACTTTAAGTGATTTCTGACTTAGCAGATTCAAGGCAGGTCCTTTTAAATGTTGTTAAATTTGGAATGTATTTAATATTAGTGTGGTTTTATACCATTTAGTCCTCTCTTTCTGTTACGTTTTTTTAATACACACAGGGTTGTGTGTGTATATATGCAAAAATTTTAATGATCCATCAGTACTATCTGGCAAATCACTTAAATACATATGATATGTGGAGTTAGTTATAATAGTCGTACTCAGTTGCATGTGATGCTCTACCTGAGACCTGTTTTCAGTTGCTTTCTGTCTTTTGCTCAATTTAAAACACCAAAATGGAAATAGTCCACATCATCTCTTCCCTCCCTATTTTTTTTCAATTGAGAATCTCAGAAGTCCCACAGTGACAGCAAGGTAAATAGGGATGTGGTGTTTGCTCTAAGCACTGTAGAAAGGGATGTTGGCTGGGGCCTGAGGGTGGCTCTGCTGCCACCAACAAGTCCAGCCTGTGCAGTGGAGATGACTAGTACGTAAGAGTTGTGACCCAGTTACTCACCACACACTTTCTTAATTTTGTAGCAAGTTGAGGACTTTGAGGAAGAAAAACCCTTTTGGTCAGGGGAATTGAATGTTGCCATGGCAAACTGAATCCTGCCCGTTCTGGTCTCTGGTGCTGTGCTAACCTCCCTAAGCAGAAGTTGCTAACAGTGTCTTCAGCTTGTCTTGTGATGAGCCTGAGGTCTTTCTTGCAGAAGTGCCATGTTCTCCTTGCTACCAAAAGTGGCTTTGAAGCTGCCCTTTGAACACGCAGACGTGCTGAGCACTATGGAAAATCAAGCCCTTGGTGTCCAAATTGGTCACTCAATTAGTAGTTCCTTTGACAATTTTGTCTTTGTTCTCTGTGGTTCAGCATTACATTCTTAAAACCCTGGTAATGCCACCTAAACAGAATTGTATTATAGGGTAAACTTATTATTAGTTTTGAACATTTGGATATAACTCTAAGTTCCCAGGAGAAGAATTCACTCCAGGGTTTGTATGGGATGTGGTAAATAAGCCAGAGTTATTGTTTTCAGGCGCTGCCTTTCTGGTGTGTGCAAACAATGACTTCAGCAGCTTCCAGGCTTATTTTTCTGATTCTTCCAGACTATGGTCATGGTTTCATGAGACAGTAAACTGGGTTTTGGAGGGCCTACAAGATGAAAAACACTATCACCACATGCTGCAGCGCATTGCTTCTACTTGTTGGATTCTGTTCTATTCAAATGCCTTCACGAGGCTTTGGAAAAATAACCGTGCCCTGGCAGACCGTGTACTGAACTGGGTATTCCATGTCCATGCTGCTTTGCCTTTACAAGGAACCAGAATGCTCTGACCTTTTTGGTGAAAATGGGCAAAGTTGCTACGTTTGGGCTGTGGAGGGGTGGCAGTGATGCCGAGAGGCTGCCCAGGCTGGGAGGTGCACTGGGTGGTCTGGAGCTGAGTTCACCTGTCCACCACAGTCTCCATTCAGGCGATGCAGTGTCATCCAATTATTACACCTTTCAAAAATAGCCCTCAGGAATTTATTAGGGGCTTCTTCAGTTTTATTTTCCTTGTAAAGCCATGCTAGCTGGGACCCTTGCTGGGGATATTGTCTCTTTTTACCAACCAAAAATAATGCCAAACTGAAGGTGCTTTGAAGAGCCTTTTTTGCCATGATCAGTTGTTGGCAGCTGGTGTGATTGTTAAAGGAACAGCATCTCTGCCAAGGTAATGTCACACCTCCAAGTCACACGATGCCAGGTCTGCTCCTGCTGCACTGCAAATTCTAGTACTCCGAGGCCTGGTGGGGGCCATATCAGACTGGTTAGGCTCAATTAATTAATGTAATTAATGGGAAATGGCATCACGCGTTTGGTTTTTTGGTTTTTGTTTTGTTGTGGTTTTGTTTTGGTTTTGATTTTTTTTGTTGATTTTTTTTTTGAGAGGGGGAGGGGTTTGGGTTTTTTTTGTTGATTTTTTTTTCTTTTGTATGGACTTAGGAATATCAAGAAAGTACTTGAAATATCCAGATAGCATTCCTAGTTCAACCATGCTCAGTATCTGATATTAGCACTGTTCTTTACCCACTCACATTCTCCTTTCCTTACCTGGCTCTTTTGTTTTCCTTCATCCCCACCACTCCTGTTACATCAAAATTGTTTGTTTGTTAAATCACATTGTACACTCAAAGTCTTCACAGCCAAAAATTTCTGTGTGGTTTTTCTACTGAATGACCCTGATGCTTCTGTCTGTTTTAGCCTCCGCTATTTATGATTTCAGTTGCGTAGTCTAATTTTAATTCCTTGTTAACATGACACAGGAGTCATGGAAACAAGGGGGGTGTTGGTGGTGGTCTAATGGATTTGGTCTACATGAATGGAGAAAATAACTTCAGGTTCTACAGCACCACTGCGACGTTCCTGTCGCTTAGTGCATGTGTGAGAGAGAAACAATATGGATATAGCTGTGCTTACAGACCAGATGTCTTGAGACTAATTTCCTTACAGTGTATAGCAGAAGTCCTACAGCACCATAAGATGATGTGTATAAAATAGTCTGCTCTGAAAGTGCAGAAAACAACTGCTCTGATTTGTTCAAAAGTGATACTTCTAAACCTGTGAAATCCGTACAAGAACTGTGGTATTTTAATGTGTGCATCAAGCTCTCAGTTTCACTGAAGAGTAACGTTTCCTTCTTTCTTTTTTCCATGTAAAGCAGCCTTGATCTGTGGGGCTTGGTGTAGGGTAATGCTGTTTATAATGAAGTCAGAATTGGCTTTTAGAGCCTGATGAATGAAAGTCCACAGTATAAGACTGCAGCTTTTTGTGAGAGAGACATCTGTGCTATAACAAGAGCAGGAGACCCAATTTAGACAACTGCTAGAAGGAGAGCTCAAGAAAAGGAAAGACCTTTTTTTTCCAGCTTAGATTAAATATTTGTACAAATAAACTTTTCAGCTGCTCATCAGAATTGCTGCTGCACCACCAACTTGGCTTTGAATTTTGTTCTGATTGCCCAACAAGGCTGTACATGAAGAGTGTTACGGAAGAGCAGCTCAAACAAAACATGTTTGTTTTGCAGCAGAACCATGGGCTTTGGGCTAGAGAGAAAAAAACTGGGGAGAGGGAAAAGATAGTGAGAAACGTATGAAGAAATGAAAGATGTGAATAGAAACTGACTGTTGCAGTAAATATATGTGAAGCAAGAAACATGTGCAGGAATTGTGTTCTCTGTTTTGAAAGTGAGTTACAATAGAGGATCTGGCTTTGAATATGACTGCAGTGACTTCTCCCAACTGGATCAGCTGGTTCAGTTAAAAGTGTTCTCACCCATGAAGCTTGCTCCTCACACACATACACCCAGCTGCTGCTGAAACTTTTGTACTAGTGCATTTTAAGTACAGTCTGGTTACAAGGCTGCCTCTGGAGTGTTGATCACACTTAATCCTGCTGCACAAGGTTGATGGTGATGAAAATTCAAGTTTCTCCTGAAGACAGTGCTGTAGAGAACAAGTGTCTTTGACCAAAGAGGATTGTTTCTCATTTTGGTTAAAGCAAGCTCCAATCTTTTGAGGAAACTTCTCATAAATTTGTTCAGTAAAGCAACCCTTTTAAGAGCACGGGAACCCAAATCACTTGGATTAAAGCCCAGATGGACGCTGTCTCTGACTGAAATGGATCAGAAGAGGATTAAGGAGCAGCATAAGTGGGGAGCTCCTGCTGGAGAGCGGTGTGATGGTGAATATGCTATTCTGGGCTGCACCCCAGCATTAACAGCAAAGCAGCCTTTGGGTTCTTAGGCTCCTACGAGCAGATGCAAGGGATAGTGTGTTAGAAGTTTCTGATGGCTGATCACAAGCATGCTGAACATACTTTTTAGAGAAAATGTGTCTTTAAAAAGTTGTGTGGATTCAGCTTTAAAGCATTTCTTGTCTTGTTGAAGATGGTGACTTTAATATGCAGATCTCAGTATAAATATAAATTTAATATAGAAATACCTTACAAAATATTGGTTAATTATTACTAAGCAAACTGTTGTGGTACCTCTGGCATTCTAGCACTGCTCTTTGCCTGTATGAATAAGGATGAAAATGAAATTCTGTTTTGGAATGATGCAGCTTTGGAGTAGAGTGGCCATGAGCTGGTGGTCTGCACAGTTCAAATGTAATAACTGAAAATGTTTGCTCATGTTGTGGCACGTGCTGCAGTGTAGAACAGCACAGGAGTTGGCATACTGTAGGGACAAAGGAATTGCCTTATCAGACTAATGGACTCTTTGGTATCCTATTTCAGCTAAACATCTCAGAAGGGATCTCTAAGCCAGGAAAAGCTTTGCTTTTCTTGTTTTAAGCCCCTGGCCCCACCTGAGATTCTGTTCACCCACTGATTTCAGTGGATCCCTTAAGCAGTCTGTGGAAGAAGGTTTTCCTCTAATTGCATGCTGCGGCTCTCCTGGCTTGTGTGAGGTACAGCTGCAGACCTGCAAGACCTCACAACTCTCCCACTCATCTGTGCCAGTGTTTTAATTGTCTTTAAAGGATCTTATACAGACTTTTAATTTATTTTTAATCCCCTGGAGCATCTCTGCTTCAGTAATATTTAGCAAATTTCAGAGCAAACGTTCACTTAGATTCCAATTGTCAGATCCGAGGAGTGGCAGAAAAATTATTTTTTAGGGGATTGAGAAGACAAACTCTCAGACTAGGCTAATCTCCACTTTTAGAATGAGAGGACAATTAACAACTTGTCTATGAAAACAAAACAGTTGCCAAGAAACTTACTAGAGTCTCTACAAGAAGGATGGGGAAATTCTGCAGTTAGAAGCAGTAATGCATTGCTCAAACTTGGTGAGCATGCATGGCCTTTTAAATACCTGGTTTGAAATGTTACCTTTGAAATATCTATGTGCAGTTGAAATTTTAATAGGTGGTTAAGAGTGGAAATTGCACAGATATAAGTTATCTTCAGATTTGGGCACATAAACTGCAGCTTATCTTAGGAATGTCTTTTACATTGTAGTATCTGGTAGATTGATAGATTATAATTTAGGAATTTTAATCTCATGAAGATATAGACTGAGTTTTACATTTTTAGGGACTGGGGTTTTGTGCACACCCAACTGCTGGTTATAACAAAGGGAAGTGTACTGCAACGGGAAGCAGCACAGATGCTTTTTTATGCCTACTGCCTTCCTTCTGTCTTTGCTTCCTTGTTTCCTTCCTTTCCCAAAGGGGTTTCCTCCCTTTCTTACTTACATTTCCCCTTAAGAGAACTAGCTGAAGAAATGTCACTTTGCTTACAGAAGGGATTGCAAGCTTACTTTTTTCACTTCTTGGCGTAAATTGCGAACTTTTCCAGCATCAGTTAAATTTCTGAGATGGAACATTAGGATGCAATATACCTCAGTGATGCATTTGTCTCTGTGCTAGAGTCACCTTTTTCTGCAGCATTATTTCTCACCAGGAAGAAAATAAACTCTATACCATGTGAATTTTAGATGTAGTACAACTGTGGGTGTGTTAATGCATTTACTGGAATACTCTGACACCCTGCTTTTCCCCAGAAGTTTGTGTACTTCCCCCTTCATCCTCCATTTGACTAGAATAAAACAAACTATGCAAAACAAAACTACTTAATTTAGATTTCTTTTGCCCCTGGTCACGTACATTTACCTGCTGGTTCTTAGCTTTCTACTGAAGGAAAAGTTAATTGTGACATTCAAATAATGGTGAAGATACTGTTGTGAGTGATTCCTCTGGAATGGTGATCTTTAAGAAATCTGTCAAAAATAGTTGTGAAACAGCTTTTCACGTACTGGTTATTCTTGCTACCTTCTATACACAGACAGTTCCCCACTAAGGAAGAGAATAACAATTTTATGTACAACCTGAGTGTGTTGGGAAGAAAAACCCCAACAACTCCAAACAGGGACAAAGTTAGATGTATATGCTCTTGGAATACATGGAGAAAGTTTTATTTCAGATTTGCTGTTCTCTAATTCTTTCTGCCTCTGCTTTAGCCCACTCTGAGAACAGGCGACTTGGAGGTTTACTTTCAAAGTTTGGAATGTTTCAGTGACTTCCTGAAATTATACTTAGTATTTTCACATTAATGAAATTTTCAATGCAGATTTTCTGATATGAGAGAGAAAACAAGCAATGTATGCTTGTTCTTCCTGGAATAATTATTTGTTCTTTGTTGGAATGGCTGTCTTAAGTTATCTATATTCTCCTACAATAATTTTAAAAACTCTGTGGTTTTTTAGAGGCTTTTTTTTGTTTTGTTAATCTGCTTTGAAATTTAAATCTGCCATTTCTTTTACCTTTTATAGGTGCTGGACAGTTTGTTAGCTCAGTATGGAACTGTGGAGAACTGTGAGCAAGGTACTGTTTCTACTCTGCTTGCTTTTAAATTTGTAGTGGGAAGTGAGTGCACACTGAACTTACCCCCCTTCCTCTGCATTTTCCTTTCTAGTGAACACTGACACGGAGACTGCAGTTGTAAATGTAACATATGGCAATAAGGACCAGGCTAGACAGTGAGTATCTTATTTAGTTGTTTCTGTCACCTAACTTGCATTTTGGAGTTCATATTGTTTTGACTTTATGATCACGTCACCATTTTAACAATAAATTAAGCCTTGACTTTTAAGAAAGTCTGGTGTAATTCACCTTAATTAACAATTTTTTGTCATCTTTTCTTTCACTTTGACAAAAAGTAAATTAATAATTTCAAAAAATGAAAAAAATGAAGAAATTTTATTTATTTTATTAATTTATTTTATTAGAGAGAGCAGAAAATTAATTTGCCAGTGAGAGAGGATGGAAGTTACTGTTTAATGACTTTTTTAGCCATATTTTAGTGATACCCTCTTGCAGCGTTCATTATTTTGTGTCTGTTTCTTAACAGACAATCATAGCAAAAATAACATGAAAAAAAAATAATGTAGCTGCGAACCAGAATGTAGGGCTTTTTTATCAGAAAATTTAATGCTGCTTCCAAACACACAAGAGGTGTAATCTGTACCTAAAAACTCTATACCTGAAATAATTTATTTGGTATTTTTGAAATTTAGACCACCTATTTTATGCTTGCTTATATCTTCAGTAATTAAGAACTTTTAATCTAGATATTAAAACATAAAAATATTAAAAAATTTAAAAATGTTTAACTTAGCCACTGTTTGTGCATACTTTTCCTTTAAAAAATGTGCATTATGTACTGCGCTAAAGGTTTGATTTTTTTTCTCTACCACAAAAAAAAAGGGCTTGTAGGGTCCTTAAGTTTTTACCTGGTGACATAAACATACTTCCTCTCTTTCTAGTCATAGCAGGTCGAACAACACCAAACTCATGGAACAGCCTACAGCACTCTTTCTGTTTTAACTTTGAAATTTCTGCCACCTTGTGGCAAACTAAAACTGGCAGTTGAGATGCCGAGCGTGCTTCTGGTACGCATTAATTCAAAATTAGAAATGAAATAATATTTGTACATATAATTAAGTAATTATGATCCGTGCAGAGCTTGAATGCACCACATGTATTTAATCTTTCAAAGCATTAGGTTACTTGTAAGTGCATTATAAACAAATGTGGTGGGAAACTTGTGTCAGTGGCATCTCCTGCGTACGCTGGAGCTGAAGGAAATGATGTTTTCATTGAATTCGCTGTTTAACTTTTCTCAAAACCTGAATTGTTCTAACAAGTTCTTCAGGTTCTCCTGTTGCTTTGGATTCTGTTGCACAGCAATTAAGAAAGGCTGTATTTCTAAGTCTGAAGAAACTCACGGTGCAGTGTTACAGATTAGTACTACATATGTCCGTTTCTCTTTTGAAAATATAAGAAGGAAGTACTAAAAATACCATGGAAAGAACCATGATACATTTTTTTTGAGCTGTCATCTGTGGTGTGGGTTCCTGGGCTTGTGCGCTCCCTTCTGAAGATGAAAACAACAGTTTCTCCTCCAACTCTACTTGCTGAATTTTAAGGTCAATCCCAAGGAAATGCTGGGATGAGCAAGGACTGTGAAGAATTGTCTAAGATATTTTTTTTCTTTTTCATAAGAAACCATGTGACAGTAACTTAGAATCTCTTGAGTTTCAAGCAGGCAAATTGGCATGCAGCATGGATGCTGTAGGAGAGCCAAAGCAATACAGGTTGAATGATGGCAGTTTGGCTCCTTGGAAGAGGTAGGGCGAGTGGAGGAGCACTGATTCACAATTGTGAGTGGCTTCACATGGACACAGGTTTTCTAAGCAAATGAGTCCATATCATGTGCAAAAAATGTTAACTCAGATTGTATGAGTTAGAGAGGTGACCTTGCAACTGTTTAGAAACCCCTAGGAGAAGTAGCTAGATCAAGGTATTTTTAGGGGGGAAAAAACTGTGAGGAGTTGGAATGAAGGCTCACTATAGGAGCATTGCCTCACCATTGCAAGCTCACCTGCATTTCCCAGACATGACCTAGCTTTGCTGCTTGGAACTGGCTGTGGGGGACAGCAGTGGCAGGGGAGAGGGAGCAGTGTGCAAGTGCTGATAGCTGATAAAGGCAGTGCTGGGCATCCTGTGAAGGACATGCAGTAACAAGAACTGACTTTATCAAAAGCTGTTTAGGGTTGTAAAGCGTCAGCAGCTGCTAACAAGCTTTGTAGTCTGGAATGTAGCTCTTTAGGGTAAATGGTGCTCCTTGCCATGGCTTTTGGATCAAACACCATGACAGGAAGATTTCTATGCTGCCACATACAGTGGATCCCTAGCTCTAACTGCACCTCTCCTGTACTTTTTGCAATGCACACACTAGCCTCTTAGTAGGGTCGGCTGACAGAACATGCAAAATTGCCTACTTCCCTGCTGATATCTGTATGGCATTGCCATGACTGTTGGAGTGTGCACTGGCAGTGTGTGGTGAGGGTGCTGTAACACAATCTGGAGATACTTCTGATAAGCAGTTCTAAGCAAGTGTGGTATGCATTGCTTGGAGGTCAGTACTTTTGAATAAAACTTGTGGTTCCACCCAGCTAGGAAACTGAGCTGCCTTCTGTCTTGCAAATCTAAGTAGTTGTGGCAGAGGTTTTTTCCTCTAGGCTGGTACTACAGTTGTGGCATGTTCAATTCAGGTCTGCATCCAAAATTAGCTTGGAAAATGAAAACAATGAAGATTGCTGCAGTCTTTTTGAGAAAGAAGACTTAGAGCACACAGCACCCAAAATCTGAGATGTGCACAGTTCCTGACTTGGAGCTGGAACAGAGGTCTGTGCCTTTGACCTGTTGTAGTGGTGCCTCTTTCCTAGCTGGAGAGGCATAGCCTGTCTTGTCAGAAAAAGCAGGATGCTTCTTTTGGCCAATGTGACCAGAGCAAGGGAGCCAGCATGGCAGATCAGGTACTTTTTGGCAGCCCAGGGGCATTGTGGAGGGGTGTGCAGAGCAATGTGTGGGCCTTGGAAAACCACCCTTTGCTCTCTAGGACTGTGAGTAGCAAAGAGAAGGCTGGCACTAGCAGGTCTGACACCACATCCCTCCTCTCCTGCAGGCACTTGGGAGGAGAAGAGATTTGTTCCAGCTCTCAAACTGCCCCTGCTGCTCTCCTTCCCACAAAGTAGAGAGGGCTTTACAAAGCACTGCTGTGGCATAGGCAGTTGTTGAATGTTGTGGTGGGTTGTGGAATATTCCGAAGAGAAGAGAGGGCGAGGGACAGAGCCTGGAGCCTGTGGCCCACCCTGCACAACCCAACCAGCTCCATGCAGGTGCTGAGGCAGCTTGGGACAATACTTGCCAAAAGACAACTTCCCCCCTCCCTTCTCCCAGTATCAATTCCTGACTGCAACCAGCAGGACATGCTGACTGTGTCCTTGTGATACTGCCGCCTAAATTACGGCTGCTTACCTTCTTGTCCCTCCCCAAAAGGTTCCAGTGTGTAGGAATCTAGTACATGCTACAAGATTTAGCTCTACCCAGGATTTTCAAAGTCCACTAGTGACCACCTCTTAATCATAATACTTGCAAAAAAGTTCTTATTTCCTTTTCAATGGAGCACACATCTGTGTGTGTGCACAACCTGTATCCTTGAATGGATGAGGGTTCATATAATTAATACTTCTACATGCCATTGTGGGTCAGGGCTAATGTTGCCATAGTAATGATAGTACTGAAAATTCAGTGGTGTATTATAAGCTTAGATTTTGTTTCGGTTTTGTTTTAAGAAGTACTGATGAAACCTATATTTTTATTTAATGTAAAAAAATTATTATGCTGAAGAAAATTTGCCATGTACATCTGTCCTCTCGTATGCAATTGTATCTGTTCAGGGAAGGAAAAAGAAAAGTGGTCTATGTAAAAGCTGCATGTGGGAGTGAAATATGTTCTCCTTCTAGTGCTTAGTGTCATCATGCTATCAGTGGAAGAATGATTTCCAGCACAAGACTCGGTGCTTTTACTGTAATCATTTATCTAGAGTGTTTAACCTCTACTAGTATCAAAAGGGAGAAGGCTGGGCAAGCATCCTCTTGTAGGGAGCTCCTGAGAGGAAAAACTCAGGTGGCTAATTTACAGACTACCTGTTTAAAGGTTTCATTTTTATGTAGGACCTCTTGCTTCTGAGCAGGTGTCACATGAACATAAGCTGGGCTGCTATCCATCTTATCCATACATAGATAGTAGTTGCTGTAGTCTCTTAATGAATTCATTTTATTAAAAAATTCTGAACTATGCTAAGTGTACCAGCTCTTGCTGGTATGTGAAATGCAAATATTTTCTGTTTCTACTAAATACAAATGCCAAATGATGACTTCAGGGAGGAGGGCACCTCCTAATGGGACAGTTAACTGAATTTTTCTCCATCTTTGTCCTCATTGACTGACTTTTTAGGCTTTTAGCCCCTGTATAAAAGGTGGTTTGTGGGTTGTTCCAGCAGCGCTCCCTGACAGAGCACTAGTCTGCATGGTCTTTATTAACTTTGTGGTCATGGAAGGAGACCCCCCAGCACCTGGGAAGGCAGAGGTCTTTGTGGGAAGGCAGAGGTGGTGTTGCTGTGTTCTGGAGCTCTCAAGGTGGTCAGACAGTGAGTGTGTGCTTTACAGAAGGAGCTCAATGTAACCTGTATTTGGTGGGCTGCAGCAATGACGATAGCTTTGCCTGAAATTGATGTCCCTAGTGCTGTGAGGAACCAGTCACTTGCTTTTAGCTGAGGCTCAGGCTTCCCCTGAGAGCAAGCCTGGCTCTCCTGATGGCAAGTGCTGTCCTAGATGCTGTTTTACAGGAATTTTGCATCCATCTAGAAGACAGTTCTTAACCACTTGTCTCTTCATAGATTTTCTTCCACATCTGTCTCTCCAGCCCCCAAAGCAGTGACTAGATGTCTCTAAAATTGAGCTTGTTATGGTGCTGAAGGTGCTGAATCATCACATTGCCTAATTCTAGC
Organism: Phainopepla nitens; assembly: GCA_013400175.1. NCBI lineage: Eukaryota > Metazoa > Chordata > Aves > Passeriformes > Bombycillidae > Phainopepla > Phainopepla nitens. Next base: position 86,252 of record VXBQ01003692.1, on the reverse strand, counting down.
CCTATGTTTTGTGCCACAAAATTGATAAGAATGAGTCCAGAACTGCTGGAGAAAAGTATACGATAATACTTTAAAAACCTAGTGAAAATTGTCAAATTTTGGAATGTGGAGGCCAGAATCAACAGCCAAAGGGACCTATCAAAAGCTGGTTTTTTTTTCCTCTTTAAGAAATGCACTAGAACTGTGTATGTGCTGCATCCACTGCAAATCAGTTATCTTAGCATTCCACTGTGTGCACCCAAATCAATGAAGAATATGGGACCACGTACCCAGGAAATATCAGTTCCATAGAAGGCTTGAGAGATCAGCATTTAATCACTGATTCTTCTTCTGACTTTGAATCATTCGAACAAGTCAAATTATAAAACAAGTCAGGCTGTAAAATATGGAGAACTCAGTGACTCACAGGGTGAATTAGTGTGTGATTTTTCCATGTCATCACATGGCTTTGGTGGCCAGAGATTGTTCACTGCTGACATAATTAATTTTCCATAATGGCAAATGAACTTTTCTCAGTTTGCCTTGAATTTAAGGCACTTATAGACATATGGAACCATTTAGCAATTTATAAGTTGTTATTAAGAAGAAAAATTCCAACCTTCTTTCCAGGAAAAGTATGGTGCATCCATCTATATATATATATGTATGCATATATATATCTGTTTGTTGTGAAACCATGATAGGTATGAAGCCTGGTTGTAAACAATAAGCCTAGTCTTTCCTTTCTCAGCCACTTCTAAGGAAGAGTGAGAAATCTGGTGCACTGATTTACTGTCAGGTTTTGTATTAATGCTGGGATTCTGGTCAAAGATGTTTTGAAGCCAGAGGAGGCTGACGCACTTTGGGAAAGAAGCAATGTCTGAACTTGTCAAATGAATGTGTGGAGGGAAATGGGTTGGGATGGACCTTAATCTGGAGCTGATCAGCACATTTGCAAAATTGTTGGTGTTCATCTCTCCAACATCTTGATGTTTGATTCCAAAAGAAACAGGGTTTTTGCAACTGGACACCCTGTCAGTGCCGTTTCCCTTCCTTGTAACAATTCAGCTTTCCGGTTGATTTCAGTGCATCTCAACCTATAAACAGAGGGCTTAGATATTTGCAACCAAGAAGAAATTAGCATGTTCAGGGTGTATAAAAAGGAAAGGTCCCAAACCCCTTTCCCAAGTAGGATGTCCAGAGAGAGATCAGTGAAATGCCTTTCAGACATTGGAAATCTATACAGAAGCTAAGAATTGAGACAAATCCATAGAAACACAAGTCTCACTAGTCTGCTCACTGCTCTTACTGTTTTGTAAATGTGTTTTATTGTGCAATAAAATGCTCTTCAAAGTCCATGGAGTAAAAGTTTAAAAATGTCAGCTCTGAAATAACCTCACCAAATTTTAATCCAGCTCGTTTGCCACTTGCTCTAAAGGATTTTTCTGTTATGGGAGTAATTACACTCCTGCCCAACTCCCAAAGGACCTGTGTCTCATTTGGTTAACGGAAGTATTTAATGAACAATGATCAGTTATTCAATATTTTTCTTTCTTTGTTCATTGGCATTGCCTTGGGCCTTATTTATTATCAGCCCTTATTAAACATTGTTCCAAAGGTACAAATTACTTGTTTTCTCGTAAGCTCTTTACTGTCCAGCTGGAGTATTTTGAGGATGCTGGCTCAGCCCCTGGGAGATGAGGGACCTGTTATCCTCAGTACCCAAATACCACTTCTTCTCTGGGCTTCAACAGCTGCTTGTGACTCTGTCAAATGGGACACCCAGGAGACAAAAGTATTTTTCACCTGTTGCCTTTGAAATTGTAAGCAATTGGCTATCATCATCCTTTAGCTCTGTAGTAGAGGCAGGAGTAAAAGCGTGCTGAGGCTAATGTTTGGCAAACTGGCAGTAGTGTCCTGCAAATGTGCATGAATGGAGGAGCTGGATTAAGTTTCTGAATTCAGAGGCCTTGCTCCAGAGCAAATGGTTGTTGGAGCTTTTTAATGAAAATATTGGTGAGTTCTTTAATAAAAGATGGATACTCCCTCTCTTCCACTACTACCTTTAATTTAAATTTTGTTTTTAAAGAAAATCTGTCAATAATCGTTGGTCCAGTGTTAAATCTGGCATTTATAAACTATCCCCAATCTGTGCATATATCAGTGATCAGTGATTACTGATAATCTGAATAGTAATGCCTGTTGTAGCAAAACTTGAAATGCCTTTTTTGGGCAAATGTGTTTGTTTTATACCACTGGTTTACCAATGTGTTGCATGTAGCTTAGTTATTCCTACTGTTTGCTAGATATTTAGTCATATTGACTCTACTCTGTTTGTGAGTGGATGTTATTCTGCCTTCTGGAAATGTCATTTTTAAGCTGGGTTCTGGTCCTTCTGAGAGGGAGGAGACCCAAGAGCACCTGCAGACTTGTCCTTGATTAGGAAGAGGGACTGAGCAGACTGGGAGGTTTTCAGTGTGGGGGACCACAGCGTGAGGGGATTGTGTGCATTTGGGCAGTAACCCTCTACTGTGCTTAACTAAAAGAACAAGAGAAGTTGAAACAACATTTTAAATGCCTTCTAACAACTTTGCTTTTATGGAGAGTTTAACATAGACAGGGGGTTTTAACTTCCTTGTTAACTTTTCAACCTACCTTACAACGTGACTAAATAGTAAGTTGCAAGGTGCTCTTGCAGTCTAAGGGGCATTTCAGATGCCACTGACTAGCTTTGAGTGCTTCCTTTCCTGCTGAAGTGAAGGTGCTCTCTTCTTTCATATAAATGTTTTTTTTTTTTCTTCATTCCTGTCACGGCTATATCAGTTATTGCAAAAACTCCAGCCAAATAGCTGTGCTGGCAAAAACCCTAATGAAGGTGCTGTGATAGTAGCTAAAAAGTTTTCCCTCTGGTGCAGCTTTAATTCTGTTTGGGAAATTGATTTAAATTGAATCAGGCAAAAGTATGCTTTTGAGTGTATAAGCTCTGTCTCCAGTGAGGTTTTGCTGATAGGGTTGCACCAGCAGAACCTTTAAAGTGCATAGAAGCCCAGAACAAGCAAGAGCTAACTTGTAGCTCTTAATATGGTGACTGTGTGTAATCAAAATCTTGGCTGAAGGATTTCAAGTGTAACTTTTCATCTTTGAATGAGTTTTTAGTTTCACCACACAAGTTAGAAAGGACAGAAGTCTACATCTGAATATCTTGTCATTTCATAAGGCCCTGCGTGTTTTTTTTTTTTAACCTCCTCTCTCCTCCCCTTTCCAAATAAACAGAGCAATAGAAAAACTGAACGGGTTTCAGCTTGAAAACTATTCCTTGAAAGTCGCATACATCCCTGACGAGATGGCAGCCCAGCAACCCCCACAACAACACCCCCAGGGAAGACGTGGATTTGGCCAGAGGGGTCCTCCCCGGCAAGGGTCGCCCGGCGCAACCACACGGCAGAAACCACAGTCAGACGTTCCTCTGAGGATGCTGGTTCCCACACAGTTTGTAGGAGCCATTATTGGGAAAGAAGGAGCAACAATCAGAAACATCACCAAGCAGACGCAGTCCAAGTAAGTTATTTTACAGAACTGTAAGTAATAGCTTTAATATTGTGTCATCGTTGCTTGCGTAAAGAGGAATTTGTAAAACTCCATTACTAATCTGCATGGTCAGAGAGAAAATGAAGATAACAGAGAACAGGAAATATTTTGCAAGATTTATTTAAGCACTGGATTCTGTCCTTGACACATGTCCAAAAGCTAGCTGACTTTTATCCCTCTTTAAAAGAGGCGTACTAGCAGAATGGTACTCTGTTGGAGAGTTTCGCTTACAGATATACTATAAGATGGTTCTGGCACAAAAAGTGAAACTAAAAGAGCTGTAATATGTTGTTCTGGAGGATATGCAGTCACTGTAGTGATGTACCCAAGATTTCAAGTGTGTATTCTAGTTTTAGTTTGATTAGGGTATTTTTAGGATTTGTAAATGTTGTCAATTCAAGGTGTGGAGGGAAAAAACCCTAAAAAAAGAACCTTTTGATCTCCCCTCACTACTTCTTACACCTTACCCTCCTCTGTTTCTGGAGATTATATTTGTTGCTCTCAAGTTGCAGACCACACCAAAACACAGATTAAGGAAATGCATGGGAGGCAAAAAGCAAGCTGCTAAGTGACCTAAGAAGCTTAGAGCGCTGGGGTCTAGAGACGCTGGAAGAGATTGTTTCCAGTGCGTGTTAAATCCCTACCCGCAAGGAAGGGCTCAGCACAGATGCAGAGGGAGGTGGGGTTCTTATTCCAAGAATTTTTCTAGGATACCCCTAAAAGCAGAGAATTAAAATGCTGCCTTCAGCAGGCTACTGGCAGGGGCCCCCAGCTCTGCAGTTGCAGCAGGCAGGACCTGGGAGTGAGCTGCACGTGAGGGTAGGTGGGAGCCTCAGTTTTGAGAGCAGTTAATGAGGATAAGGGGCTCCTCTTTAATTACACCCCAACCCCCAACAAACAGGCTTCTCCCCCTCCCCAAACCCAGGATTATCATGATGCTCCTTCCAACCTCTCATTAGCAAGATGTAACCCAGGAGACTATTTAGTGTGTTTAACAACACAGGTTTAAGAGATTTGTGGTGTCCTGACAAGACTTGGTTGTAATTTTTCTATGGGTAGCCAATTTTTCAGGTGGTATATAAAACATCTAATTCTTGGACTATAAAAATCCTGGAAGATGGGCATAAGGAAAGCTTTTATATCTAAAAGAAGGATGGGTAGAGCAGAAATAATTGCAGGTTGCTAACTTTACAGATACGTGACTTTGAGAATGATGTTTTCATTGGTTTGGGGATAAAAAAAAAAAAGGAAATTTAATTTACTTTCAGTTCCACCAAGGATTGCCATGGGTTTCTTGGAAAATGCTGCATTCTGAAACAAAATGAGTTCTCAGTACTTGAAAGAACTGCAAAAATAAAGAGACTTCTTGAAAAGCAGCGTGATTGTTTCATTTGTGAAACAGGTGTTACATGTGGAAGAGGGGCAAAAGCAAAGGTGGAAAGAGTATGAGCTGCAGTTATTTGCAGGGAAAAGTAATATCCAGGGCATTGTCTTTATGCCAGTCATAATTCATTTTTGTTAAATTCTTAGAGCTCCATAAACCTGTTGTAGAACAAGGCTAGTAGTTTCAGGGTGGTGGAGGGCAGAGCAAAGGTAATATCAGGACAAAATCAGGCCGAAAAAGTATAAGAAACTAATCTTGTGGATGGATGCAAAGTTACTACCGTGTTACTTGCTAGCAGAGGAGTGCTGGGAAACTCTGCTGCTGGGGTATTTAAAATAAGATGGAGCAAAGACTGACTGTCCTGTAGCTGCACAATCATTCTAAGTGGAGCAGTGGGGCTGGAGATGGAGCACTGGGAAAACTTGATGAGATCTTGTCTTCAGGGGTTTACCACATAGTCTGTCTAACAACTCCCCTGAATATCTTGATGAGAGTTTGCTGAGAAAAGGAGATCCCAGTGTCCACAAAGGTGGGGTTTAGCTGGTAAAACCAGGATAGGAGAGGCTCTTCATAACACAAAAATTCGTATTTAGGATCTGTTTGAATTGCTGTAAAGTTTTCAAAATGTAACTACTAATACATAGTCATTGTTAACTCAAAATAAAAGAGTTTTACGACAGTTGGAAATACACAAGGCTTACCATAGACACTGTGGTTACAGTTAGTGTTTTTCTTTCTTTCAAGAATTGATATTCATCGTAAAGAGAATGCAGGTGCTGCTGAGAAACCAATTACCATCCACTCAACTCCTGAAGGCTGCTCAACAGCTTGTAAAATTATTATGGAGATCATGCAAAAGGAAGCTCAAGATACTAAATTGTGAGTAAAAAGCATTTCATTGTGGAAGCATTAAAAATTCTGAATTCTCACTGGGTCTATTTAAAGAAGCAGTCTTTAAAGCTGTTAACAAGTGAATATTTACTGTTATCCATATCTAAGCAGGTAAAGGAACAGAGATATTTTACCTTTCACGACAGTCTACTTGCTTAATTAGCATCAGCATGCTTCTGTGATTTCAGTTGTTGTCTGGCTGTGATTTTGAGGTGAACTGGAGCAAATATGGAAGCTCCTCGAGCAACTGACAGCTTTTAGTCAGAGCGAGCATAACAAGTTGTGAGCCCCTCACTAAAAGCTTTACGATATATTTCTTCCCTCCCAACAGCTCTTGCTACTTGAGTCTGAGCTTTATTTCTGTCAAGGTATGTTGCAATTAAGCTGTAGGTGATAGTGCTGAGAAGCCCATTGCACCTGGACTTGTTCTGCACCCAGCAAAAACATGCAGATGGGAGTTGTGGATATTTCTATGAAAATAAAATTCATCCATAACATGCATAAAAGCTTTTACTCTGGTCTCCAAAAGTCTCACTTGGTATAACTTCCATTACAGTACAGAAGAAATTCCCCTGAAGATACTGGCACATAACAACTTTGTTGGCCGACTTATTGGCAAAGAAGGAAGAAACCTGAAGAAAATTGAGCAGGACACAGATACTAAAATCACAATATCGCCGTAAGTTTCTGGTGGCCTGATCTTTGGGTGAGATGTCAAATGGCAGCAATGCTGCTGTGGGACATCCAGGTACAGAGTTCTGTGTGTTGAAGGCTGAGATAACAGCCCTTCTGAGGCCTTTCCATCATATGGATTAAACTGTTACTTAAGCTCAGTTAAATTTTATGTAAACAGTGGGTCTTCATTGTAAACTCAGTCAAGAGCAAGCCTAAAAATAACATAGGCTATGTGGAGCCTGTGTTAGACTGTATTTTAAGTGTCAGTTGTTTTTAACATATTATACCATATGTAATGATGAGTGTTTGAAACTGTAAGTCTGGATCAGTTCTGAGCTATGTGTGAAAATGAGTGAAGTTAGTGATGCTTTAGTTTCTGGTATATATTAAATTTTTGGACTAGAGGGAAAGAAATAGAGCAAATGAATACTGAAAAAGGGTATCTTCAGTAGCAGTTCTGTCCCTCTTGACCACTAACAGCCAAATTACAATACATTGGCTAGTCTACTGCAAAGTAATAGCTTTTGGTCAGAGTTTGTGAGGATAACTAAGACCTGTTTAAATTTAGCTGAGATTAAAAAGGAGTTTTCACCTTTACTGGAAATCTGTAAATCACTGATTAGATTAACATCTCTGTAGAAGCTTGGCAGTCAATAGTAGTTGTACCCTGGAGTAATATCTTTAGAGAACCTCCTGTTCTGAATAATGAATGCTCTGGCATGAACTTTCAAGTATTTGAAGGCATCCTGGATTTGGCTTTAGCCAGGAAGGGTGAGAATTAGGCTTACAGGCTGTAGGAAAGGGAAAAGGTTTGGAAGACGCATCAAGATGTATGAAGAGGTGTGAATACATGCAGGAGACAAAAAAAGTACTGCAGGAAATAGCTCAAATGAGGACAAGGAAGCTGGGAGTAAATGTGGCTCCTGAAAAAGAGGAAAACAATTTTGGATGGAAGCACCTGAGGCCTTCCTTGAAGGTGTGTGTTTATGGAATTAGACTGAGGAAGAGAAACAAATCAAATAGAGAAAAAGCACCTAAATATTGAGCTTCAATAATAGGTTTTGTAAGGCCAGCATGCCCTCTTGAAAGTGTTCACGTTAACATTTTGTCTGCAAACAGTACACAATTAATGCTAAAACGGGGAAAAATGTGTGCAGAGTACGTGAAAAAATGATCTTCGTTCCATGAAATCCACTTGTCTTTATTGATGATGACACAAATAACACATTGTCTGTAAACAGCTACAGAGTATTTTTTAATTTAGCGAGTTAATGGTTTATTTGCATTAAAATCTTGGCCTCATGATTGTATTTTTCATACTATGCCTGAAATAGCCCCCTGAAGTCAGCTGGTGTAATCAATACATAAATGAGAGCATATATGCCCATTGATTTTGCTACAACTAATTAGCATTTCTCGTGATCTCTTCATTCAGGCTTTTTGGTAAGCTTGTCCATAAATTGAGTAAGGCAGCTGGTTTGGGAAAGTGCTGCCTCTCTTCTCTGAGATGTTTTCCACCACTTTCCTTCCTGAGGCAGTACTTCAGTGCTCATGAACTGGAAAGTCAAGGACCGCTTAGGGGATTTGTTTTGTGCCTGCCACTGCTTGGCTGAGATGTGCAGGAAGGCAAGGCCTTGTATGCTGCTTCCTCTCTCCTTCCTGCCGTGGGCTTCCTCACTCCTGCATCTTGCTGCTCTGGACTTTTTCTTCACCCCTTCACCTTTTCCAAGTACCTGGATACGCCACAGCTTCCCAGTGTGTTTATTCCATGTTATCGCAATAGGTTAGCATTTGTTGCCAAATAAAGTGCTGGTTTAATGCTGTCACCCTTTCACTTTCCCTGAGGAGTTACTAGTGTTGAGCAGCAAATGCTGACTTGCACACAGCTTTTGTTTTTCCCGTTTTGAAGGTTTGGAGGCTCTCCTGCAGTTTCACTGAGGCTGGACTTTTCTCCCATTTCCTCAAGGAAATACTCTATAGCCCTCAAGGAATACACTATAGCCCTCAAGGAAAGAATGTTTCTTATGGAGTGTTTCTGGGATGCCTAAAATAAGTGTCTAAAGCCCTCTCCCTGTTGGTAGTGCTGGTGTGGAGTGTGAAGTGTGGGACACTGCTGCACTGCCCTGCAGCAGCCCTTTGTGCTCATCCATGGCATGGCGGCTCCACTTTGTGCAGCACCCAAGTATGTCTCAACCATCCCATGCCAAACCTCGCTGTGAGGGATTTTGTTGTGTTTCCTACGAGGACAGAGTTTCCCCAGATTATCTGAGAACTGCATTTGAGCCCTGTTGTGAATTGATAATACAGTCTTATGAATTGATAGTACAGTCTTTGGAGGGCAAACTCGACATGCTTGGATGCTGTTGCACTCAAATGATAAACTGGATTATCTTCTTTGTTTGCTAATTAACTGTGCTTCTGTGTCATTTGCAGATTGCAGGACTTGACACTCTATAATCCGGAAAGGACCATTACAGTTAAAGGCAGTATTGAAACTTGTGCCAAGGCTGAGGAAGAAATTATGAAGAAAATCAGGGAGTCCTATGAAAATGATATTGCTGCTATGAATGTGAGTTTTCTTGGGGTGTGGGCTCTTTCAGGGACTAAAACTAGAGAAGGATTTTGGTTGTGAATGGCCCCTGGAGGTCACCTGGCCCAGCAGTGGGTTTGCTCAATGTAGGCCCTACTTCAAAGTAGAGTTAGACTGTGTAGGGACTTGTCTTCTCCTTAACATTTCCATGGATAGAAAGCCCATAGTGTCTCTGGGTGACCTGTGCCCTGTCTCACCACTCTCACAATGATTTTTTTTTTTTTTTCCTAATACCACATCAGAATTTTCTGTTGCAGCCTCTCTGTTGCCTCTTTTATTTATCTGGGTGAATGTGGGCAAAGGTTTTTGTTATTTATGTGTGCTATTTTAATGGAGGCCTTTTCTGGTTTAATTTCAGTGGGGGAACTGAGAACTTTATTTGGATTGAGGAAATTAATGAGCATTTAACTTTTTTTCTTGTTGCAAGAACCTGAAGAAGGGTGTGTTTGTGCTGTTGTGGCTTATGTGCTCTGGCTTGCATGTTTTTTTTAAAGTAGTGATTCAGCCTCTTCACATAAATAGCATAATAATGTATGGAAGAAGGATCTCTACTGTTTTTAATCATTTAATTTAAGAAGGTTTTAACAAAGTTTTTTTCTCGACATAGTTGATAAAGGCATTTAGCTATTTGAAGATGATTGGTGATTATATAATGAAAACAGCATACCTCATTAGTTTGCCAAAGCGTTACTAATGCATATTGAGAAATGATTGAGATACGTGATAAGTTAGGAAAAGCTTTGTGAGTGCATGTGTATCCAAATCTTATGGTCCTAAGTAAAAATGGAAATATTTTTTCAGTTTAGAGTAGTCCTGATATTTTAGAAATGTCTGTTCTTGATGCTTGTCCTACCAAGTGGAGAGAATATTCTCCCCACTGCGTCCCCTACACAAGGCAAATTGCAGTACCTGAGCTACACACGAGGAACAAAGTATTCAGTCAATAGTGGTGTGCTTTTGTTTCATGTAACAAGCAGGAACATGGGGTGAGTTAGAGACTGCCCTGATGTTTGACAAAAGTGTGGAAAGTCAAAAACCACCTCTGTTACTATGTAGACTTCAAGTTTAGTTTGTAGAGAATATTAAGATAGTTTCAAGGGTTTTTGGTGTCATGTGATTGACTTATCTTAATGGCCTGAGACAGTGACTGTCTCTCCAGCTGAGATATTTCTTAAGTATATTCATGTTTGTGAGTAATAATCTGGAAAAGGGAAAAGGTTGCTGACAAGTTTTATATCAGACAGCAAATGCTTCCTACCACTTGGTGATGTCACTCTTCTCAGGTGTGGTCAAGCAAGGGATATGGAATTTTATGGCTAATCCTTTCCCAGCAATTGCTGGAGGTATCTCATTTCATCTTTTGCAAGGGAGGGAGGATGGGGTGATAGTGTCACATATATATTCCCTCAGTGTAATAAAAGCAGGGCTTTGTGAATGATCTTTGTTTCTACAGGACTGTCTTTTTAGTAAAAAGACAAAACTATTATTTTTCTGATAAATCTGTTCACTCTGAAAGTAACTAGTACTACTATCTGAATATATTGGTGCAAAATTTGAAATGTGTTTTGCTGATTAAGTTGTAGCAAGTGATTCCCATCTGCCTTTCCTACTACATATTTTTAATGTGATTGGTCTGTACATGTGTCTGGGAAACAGTTCTGAAGGAGAGTCCTTTGGGTAAAGGAGACGAATTTTTCTTTTTTTTTCTTTTTTTTTTTTTTTTAAGTAACATCCTAAAAGGTTAATAGCATATGCCAACTAGGATTTTATTAAAGTTAATAACCAGGACTCTAAATCTTACCTCTTCTGCTATTGCAGCTTCAAGCACATTTAATTCCTGGATTAAATCTGAATGCCTTGGGTCTGTTCCCACCTTCTTCTTCAGGAATACCACCTCCCGCAGTGAGTGTTGCCTCTGCTGCTGCTGCTGCTTCATATCCACCTTTTGGGGTAAGGGAAGCTCTGATTCTGGATGGTTAGTGGGTGGTAATACTAATCTGCTGCTCTTCAAAACTAAGAAGAATGCTGCATTTTTCACCAAATTTCCTGGAAAATCTGGGAAGGGTGTTTTGCTAGCTGTGTTCTGTCATTTTTTCTACGTGTTGTGTCTTCCTGCTTGCAAACTGAAATATATTTCATGTGGCTGCAGTTGGGAGCACGCATTAATTGCTTTTCTAGTGAAGTGCTCAGTGAAACTGGAAAATAGTGCTGCTTAGAAAAGTGTTAGATTTTATTTTATATAGAATTTGAATTATTGCAGAAAGAAATATCACATAAAATGGCATTTCAAAATTGCTGGAATTGGCAATTAATAATGCTAGTCTGCAATTTTATTCCTTGTGATATAGAAGGAAAAGAAATGATCTCTTGTCATGAAGTGGGGATCTATATGTAGCTAAAATGTTTGTTTGAATGTAGCAGTTTTATAAATGGCTTGTTGAAATGCAATACTGCTAAATATATAGGATATAAATTGCATGGATTAATCTCCAGAAAGCTGTGATTTACTTGTCACTTTGCTCTCTAAAAAGTATCTGAAAAAGTTTAATGGAACCTTACTCAAATTCTGGGCTGATTAGTAAACATAAATGAGATATTTTGCTGTAGAGCAGAAGGTCAATTGCTGTACCAGAAAGCTCCAGAGTCTGTCTGGAACTGAGATGGTGTTTTGCTTTCAAGAAAAGACAACCTCATTACAAGGAGAAGGTGATTTGTTTCATCTCTTCCCTGCTTGTGGTGCTGGTGGTTGTTAGCAGCTCAATGCAAGGTGAATTTTCTAAACAATTCTAACAAGTCTCTTAAGAAGTAGATGACAGAGCTTTACGAACTCTGTGTTTGACTTCCCCTTCTTTGCCCAACAGTGACATCTAGAGAGCTAAGTCTGAGACTCCTCATGAACTAGAAAAGTGAAAATGCAGCACAACACACTAAACTTTATCAAACAACTCAAGTTAAATTGTACTAAAGGGTAGTTGTGGTCTAAGTATTTTCCACAGAGGAAGAAGCCAAAGGAGAGCCTCTGCAAGGAGCAGGAAAAATTCCACTCTTTGTAGCATGGTTTGTGAGAACGAACAGCTTTGGTGTTATGAATGTATTATGAACTATATTGAGTATAATAGTGGCTTTATCAGAAAAATGTGCTTCAATGAAAGCTACAATAGAAATATGTTTATACTCAGTTATTTTACTGTCAATAGCAGAGCCTCCATTTATGACAAACAAATTCTCTCCCTCACAGTCTTTCTGCACTTCAATTAGATTGGCAGACTAAACTAAACAATACAAGTTTCTGCTTCACTGTATTATATAAAATGCCATCTCTGGTAATGAATTGCCTCAATTTTTTTTTTCTTAAGAGATGCTAGATGTGGTTTGTCAAAAGTATATAACTTTCTTTATTGGTAATTAAAAGTGTGGCTTTTCCTTTCTTTTTACTCCAGATTTGCAAACTACTTTGCTATTCTTGAGATTCATACTGGAAGCCCACAGTTCTGTTCATCACTTGGTTTATTTTCATTTCTTTCCCACTTTTCTCTCCTGTTGTGGTTCTCTTTGCTTTTGCTTTAAATATGCACCTAAACAGTGCTGAATTTGGTGGTTACTCCTGTCTGTCCCTCTGTTGCTAGTGCACCTTTACCCTCCAAATGCACCTTTTTTTGGCCTGCTAAGATCTCTGGCAGTATCCAGGTTTCTGGAAACAGGATAACGGCAACATCTGGAAGAAAGCATCAAGAAACAAATGTCATTGTGCAGAAGTGTGGGAACTGTGCAGCTGGAAGGGCCACTGTCTGAACTCTCTTGCTCCTGTTTGTGCTCAGTCCCCTGAAATGGCTCTCATTCCATGCAGTCTAGATGTGTGACAAGCTAACGAGCAGGAGGAAGGGATAAACTCACAGATTGGGAGGGTGAACTCCAACAGATTTTTGTGGAACTTGGGGGTGGTACCAATACAGCCCCCAAGGCAGATAGTAAGGGCTTCTAAAGCAAATGTATGAACAAAGGGAAGTATCTCACCCGTTTATACTTAGATGTGTTGGTGTTTTGAAAAGAGCAGGTGGTTCTGTGGGCTTCAGGTGAGTCAGCCCCTCAAGTTAATTGGAGTGCTTTTTGCTTTCTGAGGAGAGAAAACAAGGAAAAGTAGGAGTTTATTCCTTTAATGAATGCATTAGCTTCCATTTTGAAGATTTTAAGTCTTGCTTGTGTATGAATTAATTTTCTGTAACTTTTGAGTTTTACTCTCCTCTAAGTTTTTTCCTCTAGTAGAACAGTTTTTCAGGCACTGATTAAATAGGTTATTGGGGCATGCAGAAGTAGAAAGAGAAAAAATAATCTATCTATATTTTGAGGGAGAAATTGATACAATTTGAAAGGCTAAAGGTAACCACAGGGAAAGATCTAAGAGTTCATGAGGGATTTAAAAACTAAAATGAAATCTCTGTAACTAAAAGAGGCTTTGGGGAGAGAAGGTCTTAGAAGAAAAATTAATCAAGATCTCCCAGGGAGACTTTATGTCCATCTACCTATGAGCAATTTGCTATCAAGTTCCTTATTTTGACAAAAGCATTTGAGCAACCCAAGTCCCTTTACCTTGTTTTCAATGCCTCTCCTTTCATGTTTGGTAGCAGGGATTAGTGGATATTGAGGATATCCCTTTCAGGGAACTGGAAATCCTTTCTGAAAACACTGCTGGCATCAGGGTGTAAAGAAGTGTGTCCTGCTGCTTATTTTTGTGTAGTGCAAATTTTGCCTTCTGCACAGGGCTGGCTCTTCCCTATCTCCTGTTTGTTTGAGCAAAGAGGTACTCCTCAGCGGTTTCAGCTACACCATCACAAGGGGCCTCTTGGCATCCAAGTGTCTGTGAAGCCTGTGCTTGTAAGCCATACAGTGAGCCTTGGGACACCCCTGTGCTGTGTCTGAGGGTGGGTTTGAAGCTCTTGCTGTAATATCTTTGTGTGGACCTTTTCTTCACATTGTTGTGGGGATGGACTTGCCTGGGGCTCTCCCTTAGGTCAGAAGAATAAGGTGGGTGAGCTTGGGCACTTGCAGCAGGGTTTCCACACAAAGCTCATACTTCATTACGAACTACTTTCTAGTGACAAGATGTGGCTGTGACCTTGTGTAGACCCATTCCCAAAGAAACTCAAGTCTCATCTTAATTATTGGAACAATTATTTGTCACATTCCTGCTGCTGCTTTTTTTACATGGCTATAAAGAGGAAAAACCTGCATAGTAGACAAATCTGGGATTTTGTTACAGTGCCAGAGCTTAGTGACAGGTCTGAATGCTCATACATGCAGCTGGAGCCAAGTGTTGCTAAAACATTCTGTAGTCAGGAGCTTGGGACTGAGTAATTAAATAGGTTTAGCTGTGTTAACATGTGTGTGATGCTTCATCCTATCCCTCTCTGTGCAAACCTTTAAGACATTTGACAAGAGCATAAACACTGTTCTCCAGCTGCTTCAGGTACACTCTGGTATCACAAACTTGGGAAATGGTGATGTTATCAAACACTAGTTTGCATTTAATTCCCCAGACTGGGTCACGTTCAAGAGAATGATTTCCATGCGACTCAGACCTTACTCCATGATGGTTCACACCGATGTAAAACACCAAAGCCTCATCTAATTTAATCTAATGAGATGCAGTTGTGACTCACTAATAATCTGGGTGCTGCTTTACTCTTTGTCCTGGCAGTGGAGCCCTCACAGGAAGGCACAAGTTGTCCTTGGTACTTGTCTGGTGACAAACATGCATGTGGGCACATGGCCATTGCATGTGGCTAACAGTGTCTGAGCACCACACCCAGTGCAGGCTAACCATCCAATTTTGTTTTTGGTTTTTTTTTTACCTATTACTAGTAAAAATTCTTGATACTGCAATTGTATCATTTATTTGCAGAGTCCAAGTTCTGTTTGCCTGTTCAAAGCACTCATTTTGTGCAGTTGCTGAAAAGGGATGCAATGGAATTGCATATTGTATTTCAGTTCTTGAATTTTCCTCTCTTCTTGCAAAAATCCAAGATCCATTTTTTCTCTGGACTCTTAAAAGACAAACAAATCAGAACATTTGAGAATCATTGAAATGTTCTATGGTTTGAGGAAAAAGTAGGACTTAAATGTCTCAGTTGAAAGAATTAAGAACTAAAAATTCTTTTTACTGTCAAATGGCATGATTTTGCTCTTATGATCCTGGCGAGATGATCAAACTAATGGTCTTTTTTTGACTGATCTGTGCTCTTGTGTGACCACATTAAGGACCAGTAGCCTTTCTGTACCTATTTGTACCTGATGTCTTGTCCAGCTGCTTTTGGGCCTGGAAAAACCACCACTTTCTGTTTATCCTTGAATCTTTCTCCTTAGCTATGCACTTAAGCGCTTGTGTGTGTTGCAGCCCTGACACGATTGCAAAGAGCTTTGTTAGTCTGCCCACTGTCACTTGTAAAAAATGTCATGACCTGAGCACCTGCACGAAGTGCTGGGATTTCTATGAGGAGGAGAGTAATGTTCTGCAAAAAGGAGTATCACCCATGCTTATGTTTTCCAGAAGATATGTTGCCACCAAAGGAAAAAAAAAAAGTTTTAACAAGTATACCAGCCAAACTGCTTCAGATGTAGTGTTGTACTGCTCAAAGCTGTTTTGATGGCGTTGTTGCTTCTGTCTTCTGAACTGTGGGGAGAATATGCACATACTTGTCTCTCAAGAATAGAAGTTTGTTCTCATGCAACACTGAAGGTTTTAAAGCTCCAAACAAACAAGAAATCCTTATCTTAAAGTCCAACTGTGCATAGTCATGCAGTTAATACACCTGGCCCACCTACTGGGGTTAAGTGTGTTGCACCCTTCCCTTTATAACTGGAACTTTGCATGTTTAATTTTACATCCAACTGCGTTTCTTTTGCAGCCTCTGGGTCTGAAATTTGGCATCCCCAGGGCATTGGGGAAGAAGGGCTTACCTGTGGAGACCTCATCCTGCCCTTGAATGCCCCGAAAAAGGGTGGTAGAATTAATTCTGTCTCATGACAGGTAAACAAAGTAAGGTGAGAAGTAGACAGCTTTTCTCCATAAGAGGACTTCACATCAGCTGCTCTCCTTCATCTGTAAGTTCATGGAAGGAAAACATGAACTTCTGCCCTGTGAAACTTAGCTAAGGTGAAGAGATGCTCCTCTGCTTGCAGTGGTACTGCTTTGTTTGCAGGCCTTTTTGGACACCCATTGCAGCTTCTTGAAGCTCTGCCTTCAGAAAAAACACTCTTTCTGACCTTTTCTTTAGCCTCACAGTAAATTTTCAGGTTGTGTGATATGCATATGGGCTTCTAGGATGGAGGGGGAAAGGAAAAATTAAAAAAAAACCAAACAAACCCAAACCAACAAAAACAAGGAAAAGGTAGTTCCATACAGTAAACAAAAACCAAGAAATCAAACCACTATTTTCTGATTACAGTTAGGCTGACAGGTTGCTCTCCTTTATTCTCTTTTGCCGTCTCTTGAAGCTTTTTGTTGCAGGTGAGGAACATGCCAATGGAAAGCTTTCTCCTTAGAAGATGTTGTGGTCAAGAGAAAGAGTCCTTCTTTATTTTCCAGTCATTTCCTTACATAATAATAGCAAAGAAGACATCTTCTATATTGCATAGACGTAAGAGAAGAAATAACTGTATTGTGCTTTTGGCAGGAAAGAAAAGTAATTTAAAATGAAAAATTGCTTCATTGAGGGCCTTCATTTGATGCCCTGAGCATAGATGAGAAAGACAAGGAAGAGGAAACTGTCCTGTGTTTCCAGGTACTTTGACTCTTACTTGGTGAAGTTGGGCTCCTTTGGATGTCTGGGTCTGATAGGATTAGCTCATGCAACTGTTACGTCTGATCTACCCAGAGGTAGCAATGTCTGTACACCTATAATGTGTGTAGTTGCAAGTGGCTTTGCCCTAATTTGCCCAGCTTTTTAAGCAGTAGATGATTTTTGAGAAGCTGTCCTGCAGCCAAAAGAGGATGTGGTTTTGGGGGGTGAAGAAGGATTCGCCAGTGTTTTTACAAAATTATTTTGTATTGGTGAAATTAGAACCATCCATGTGCAGCACATACAATCTTGAGGAGGGACAAGTGTTGTCTGAAAAAAATCTACCAGCTAATTAACTTCTTTTGAAGATTGTAACCTCAGTGCCTTGAAATACACCTTTACTGATGCTTAATTTCTTACATTCATCAATGATGCATTTTTTGACAACTAAAAAATTTACTTCATGAGGATTGTTTTGCCCTGTGGAGAAAATGGTTGGTCTTCCCACCATTTTGAAAATCTCCTGCTTCTGCCATGCTGTGTTGGCAGGGACACGTGTCCAGAGCAGTCAAACGATTCTGCCTCTGGAGATGGACCAACCTCTCAGTGAGGGAAGAAAAAATGCAATTGTCACCATATGATGTACAAAGATCTGACAAGTCAATGGTAGCTTTTCGAGGTGTTGAAGCCTCCAGTTATCCTTTATATCTCCTTTTACAGTTCTAAGGGTGTCATAATGCAAATAGCATTACTTGTTAACTAGTAATCCACGCTTTTTAAAATAAAAATGGTTTCTTCTTCAGTGCAGGTTTGAATACTTGTAGAGATATTTGTAGTTTCTTGGAACAAGAGAATTAGATTTTATGTTGGTTCCCTGCTTTTAGATTCTTATGGGAAGAATTAATTGGAGTTACCTTGACCATCTCAAACTCTCAAGCTCAAAGTACCAGGCTCCACACCTTCTGAATTTTAAACTAAATGGGAAATTTAATTCCTTAAGGTACCAAATATTTTGTTACTAGAGTGTACTGAGCTCCTTCAGACCAGAAACAAAAGTAGGTCAGGTCCTCATTCTGTTTTATCTGGCTCCATCTCTGGTTTGTTTGTTAGTTAAACATGATGGAAAAAGGAGTGATCTTTGTGTTTACACAACCTGTTTTTCTGGCAACTGTCATGGAATCTGAGAACAGTGCCTTTATAAACCAGAACTGATGAGTACCTGCATCTTCCAAAGCCACTGATTTCATGGGCAGCTTCTGTGGGTTTTGAGTACCCATGCAGCTGCTGTGTCACAGCTATGGTTTTTGAGGGGAAGTGTTTCTATACATATACTTTTTGGTGGTCATACATTGTTGCAACACTGAATACCTATGCTTGCTGCTTGTGAATGACCAGCAAAATTTCTGCTTACATAGTTTCACAATCTGTTCCTTATGCTGATTTCTGATTTTGGCTGGCTGTTCTGAATAAAAGGTGGCAGATTGCTTTTTTTGGCATTGTGGCCAGTCAGATTTTGCAAAAACAAAAAGTTCGTGCCATGTTCAGAAATATGTCAAACCAGTTCCTGCTTGTAAGATGCCTTATAATCAGCCTGCCAGAAAGTGTTCCTTCCCTGCTTCCATGCTTTCTACTCCCTTGTTGCTAGCTAAGCTCTCATGTTGGAAAAACTTCTGATATGTGTGGTCCTTTTAGTGACTTCTAGTAGTACAAGAAGATTACCAGTTAGAAGACGATAGTGATGAAAAGTACTAAATTTGAGAGCCAAGAAATGGAATGAGTAGTACTAAGTGAAATCATTTTAGTGGCATCTCACTTAAGGTAGTGACCATTGTGTAAGAACCAGTTGTCTTTGAGTTTCAGGTATTGAAATGCAGTAGTCTCCAAAATGGAAATGTAGGGGTGGGGTGGGTCATTCTTAGATATTCAACCAAGAGGAGAGGACCAGCTTAGCTAGGCGGATGGAGGGCACCCACACACAATTTCTGGGGCTGACTATGGGGAAAAGAGGCAGAGCTGCATGGCCTTGCCATGGGACGTGTGTCCCAGAAAGGGTCACGCCCTTGGTTCATCTAGTCACACAAGTGTTTCTCACATAATGCAGCAGTTACACTAAAGGGGAGCATCTTGGATTAAGCTGGGGTTCATGGGAAGGTGAAACAAACCCTGGCTGCATGATGGCTGTACAGTCCATGCATTGTAATATGAGCAATGCTTTAGCATGCAGATCAAAGTTAAAAATATGCATTGCTTCTTTTAAATTGTTTTGCTACTTCTTGACTGACTGAATTCAGCAGTGCAGAATTCTTTTGAGCGTGGTCCTGGCTTTTCAGGCAGTGAATATGGTAGAAAGCTTTAGACTCTCAGCATGAACCTAAATCTGTTTGAAGTACACCCAAAAAGCTTGGAGGGTGCAGGGAGTTCAGGCTGCAGTTTGTTGATTTGCACTGGCAGCACCGCTTCAGCTCAGTGATTGTCCAAGCTGGTGACACAAACTATCTGCAAGGATGTTGTGAAACTGTGGATCGTGTTAGATCTGTCTACTAAAACTTTGTTTTCCTTAATGAGCCCCTTGTTTCCAATGAAGGCTTAAACTTTTAACATTAGTATTGCAAAATGAATACACTAGGATCTCTTTCACCATCGTCTCAAGCTTATTTCTTATCAATGCCTTGAATCCAACTAGAATGTCTTCAAGGATACTTGGCTTAATGTTCATTTCCCCTTGCTGCAAGTTTTTATTACTAAATAAATAAGAGCATTTATTATAGCTGTGGGCCAGGATAATTCTTCACAGTACATTGCAAAAACATGGTTTAAATTTTGGCTTTGGATCTAGTACAGGGTTTGAATAATATGATACCTCACTTCCTGACAAACTCAGGGTATTCTGAAGACTGAATGAGTAGTCTGCAAATCTGCCTTGTCTTGGTAATCATGGTTGGGAAGGGGGAGAGAATGACAAAAAAAGGAACTTTTTAATGCAGCCACCTACTGTCTGTATTCATTTACTTCTACAGAGCGGATTTATTTACTACGTAGAAAAAAAAAATAAACCAAAGCCAGTATCTCACTAGCCTAGATTGGTAGCTCCATGCAGTCTTAAAATAGTTCCTAATTATTTCCCTCACAACTAAAAAACCTGATGCTGACTCGAAATGGATAACGTGACTTAAAATAAATGTCTCATGCTAAGGTAATTAATTTGCAACACAAAACATAACAGGCTTAGAAACCAGGAAATATCTTACTCTTCTCCCGTTCACGTCTGGCTTAAAAGCCTATTTACTTCAGTGGGCACAATATTTTTAAAGATTTACAGCCTTATCCCAAATGTTGCCAAGGATTTACCAACCACATGCATTTGATGGAGCAAGGGGTCTATGGAGACACTTACGCACAAGACTGGAAAAAATTTTGTACTGTTGGCAGGCTTGCAGAAAAAGACTGAGATCAATGCTCAAATTAACTGAAGGGACATAAATAACAAACATGCCCCCTTATGAGTCGTGCCACGGGTAAGAGCACACCACACACTCATGCTGACTGAGGGAGCTGTGGACTGACCTAGCTGCAACATCAGACAAAATCAAGAGGGAAGGGGTTGTCTTGGGGAAGAAGTGGGGAGGCAAACCTCTTGGCTTTTCTGTGTATTGTTTGTTGTCTACGTAGATTCTTTGTTTGTTTTTTTTTGTTTGTTTGTTTGTTTTTTTTTCCAATAGGATGTCCATTGCCCCAGCTGGAGTGGCTTGGGACTGCTTTTTTACCTACCACCCTCTACCTGGAGGGTCATAGCTTTCTTTTTCTGAGTTTTCATTCTTGCCTGGCTGTGCTATGGCTGTTACCCAACAGCCCATCCTGTGAGATGAGGAGCAATGCTTTTCCTTCTGACAATCTAACAGCTAAGGGAAAAGCTCTCCTCCTGTGTGGCTCTCTGCAGTTTGTAGGACTGATGCACCAGGAGTTGGCAGAGAAAAGTTATAACAACCTTTTCCTAAGGGCAGATGGTCTCTATGAATCTTTCTAACCCTGCAGGCAAGAATTGCAAAAAGAAGGGTGAATCTGCAAATTTTCTTGGCTGGGAGTCCTCAGCTTCTAGCTCTAGTGTGGAGCAGTATCCTTCATGCAGAAGGACTAGTGGCAATATCCTGAGGAGGGGAAGAACCTCCCTCCTGCTGAGGCTCCAGAAGCCAGGAAATGATGGCTGTGCTAAGCCAGTTTCCAAAGAGTTAATATGGTAGGGTTGGCAGCAGAAGGGAAAATCTCCTGTAGGGCTGCAGGGTCTGGCTGGAGTGAAGGGGATAATCCTGGTGCTACATGCAGTTCAGGGGCTCCAGGTGAGCCCAGGGTAACAGGGAAGCAGCCATGGGTTCCAGGATTTACCCACAGATGAGTTTGTCTTGGATGGAGGTGGTGGGAATTGAAAAGAGAAATATGAAAAGAAAATAAATAGTTGGTATGGACTGTTAAACTAGGGACAGATGGCTGGGGCTCAGGGACTTGCAGGAGGTATGGAAGGAGATCCTTCCCATATCCAAGCTGCTCCAGGAAAGAGTTGTGTTAGTGCAAAAAGTCAGAGCTAATAGTGTGCTGTAGCAGTTGCTTAGTGTCATCCAGTGGGGTAGATGAATTTCCATATCCATGTTAGATCATCATTTTCATGATTTAAATGAGCAAGCAGGAAATCTGATTTAAGTTGACTGATCACATTTTACACGTGTACTTTAGTTACCTTTCTGGAAGCCTTAGAGTGGTCTGTACCTTTGCTTACAGTGAATATATCTTTCTATTTATACAAGTATGCTGTTTGCCATTTGCTTTGGATAACGTATTTTTTCCATTTTCTGTTAAAAAATGATGAATGGTGCTTTTCTTATTTGCTTGATTGATTTTAACTAATGATTTTCATCAGGCAACATTTGGATGGAAATTGGAATCCAATTAGTGAATAAAACCAGCATTTAAAATTGTTTTCATTCATTCTGTATGCTGGATATAGACAAAAACTCCTTATCAACCCTGTTTTGTGACTAAAGCAGACTGAGTTTTTGCAGAAAGAAAGCAAGTGTTTTCAGCTGTTTATGAACTGAATTAATTGTTTCTGGTCACTTTGCTTTTGAAGAATCTGTTTCTTATATCTCAGAAATATTGATTTTTCTGGAGCTCTTTTCTTAAAACACAAACCCTGAAAAAAACCAGAACCCCAAAACAACCTAGATTCTCCATTGAAGTGAATATCTCAGCGGTATCTGTGTGCCAGAGGCACACAAGACAAATTTCTCGTATTCAGGTGAAATAGCCATGAGCCCATACTGCAAATATTGCTGGGGTAGAAGAGGTGGTCTGTGCATCACAGATACTGGAGCTGGTTACTTGCAAATTAGGGTGGATGTATGGATTATAAATCTCTGTGAACCTAGGTTGCTGCTTTAAAAGATTTTCTTTCTGTATTCCTGTCAGTTCCCAGGGCTGGGCTGACTTCAAATAAAATATTTTCTTATGTTGAGAAAAAAATAAACTGAATGGGGAAGAGCAGGAAATGGTTCAGAAGACCTTCCTCTTGTCAAAAAATATATACACATACATATTTCGGCTTTTAAATTATAAGTATATATTTAAGAAAACTTGGCTGTAAGGGAGTGAACGTTGAAGCTCAGATTTCACAGAGTGGGAAATCAGTTCCCTAAATTTAGTGCTTCTAGCATATGTTTAAGATCTAGGAATCTATTTCTGATATAACTCATGCTAGGAGTTCCTGGAAAGCTCTATGACTTATGTGGCATGGCATGGGTAAGATTAAATTATAGCTGATTTTCTTCCATCCTGAGATCCCCAGAAGCATCTGTAAGATTGATGGGTGGTGTAGTCATTGCATTATGTTTTGATGTGTTTCTTTTGCAGGCTAGGTTTCCAGTAAATACAAAAGGATTTAAAAATTATTGTGGGTAAGGGGATGGACAGAGATAGTAATTTGAACTTGGTGTTGTGATACTCTCAAAAGCCTTAGATTTGATTTCTACCAAAAGAAAAAAAGAACAGTACGGTTTTTGAGTGGTTAAAAATCAGCATGCATAACGTAATTTCCCTGTGATGTTATACTGGAGATTAATTTGGTTATATGTATATGACAGTGTGCTACTCCAGACAAGAATTTTAAAAATTTTGATGTATGAACAGTTGAATATTGACAGATTCCCCACTATTCCTTAATAAACATGTATCACTATCACACCAAGATGCAAATTTAGTATTGAAGAACTACAGTCACTCACATGAGAAATAATTCTCAAAAAGTCCTTTAGGGAAAAAAAAAAACTTAAGATGTATCAAAAAGTCCAAACTATGAGGAGGGATGGGAGGAAGGTGCTGCAGTGAGCTGATTGTGCAGTTAGAAAGGCACGTGTACATCTGTCTTCTGTTGCCTTTGCTGCCCATGTTTCTTGTTTAAGGGTGAGGCAGCAAAAAGGAATTTCAGTGGTGAATTGAATCCAGCCAAGAAAGAGGCTTGAAATCAAGCTTTGGGAAGGAGAGGGGAAAACTGCTCAGCAGGCAGATGGGCAACAGAGGGAAGCAGGAAATATATGCAAACAATAATGAAGTTTGATTTGTTTCTATGGCAGAGAAATGCGTCTGGATGTGGGTTTAGGTAGAAGCTGTGTAAATTCTTGAAAGCCAAGTCAAGTTACATGTTTGAATTGCAGCAGTGCTGTAGTAATTAGCTGGCAGAGGCCAGCTGGAGAAGCATGTGAAAGGGAAAACTTCAGCAATGGATTTTTGCAGGAGCTAGAGCACATGTGGACAATTGAATGTAGGGGTCAAGAAGAGGAGCAAGAAAGGGGGTGGATAAGCTGTCAGGATTGGAATCCTGAGAGAGGGTTTGCCTCTGCACCCAGGGCAATGGATCCCTCAACAAAGCTGGAAAACCCCAAATGCTTCATGAACTTGTAACCATTTAGAAACAATTTTTTGAAGTGCTAAGATCAGGTGAGTATCTACAATAGCATTTCTAAATTATTGGAAATCTTGCTGGATTCACAGTGAACATGTGAAAGGACTTACCGTGACAGCACTCAGGATGTTTGTAATAATAGGAGGAGAATATGAGTAACCTTCTGGAAAGTGGTTTAACATATATACAGAAGTGACTGGTATCTTTCATTACAAATACGGAGTTTTAGGGCGTAGTTTTGAGATAATTTTAAACTGATCTGTAGGCAAATTAAAAGGGGTCCTCCCACCTTTTCCCATTCTCTAATTACTGTTACTTCCTCCCTTGGCCACAGACTGCCACTTGTGTGTTGCTCTGGATATTTGGGTCAAGTACTTACTGCCTGCCCTAAAAACCAGCTGGATCTGCAAACCTGCTGGCCTCAGAGCATACAGGGCACTGGGGAGGCTGGGTGTGGAGGGTTGCATCTATGTGGACTTGAGCCAGCATGAAATGCCTATGGGTCCTAATGCCTTCTATGTATGAAAACACAGGGTAAGCTGTGCAACTGTTGCAATTGCCCATAGTGTTTCTGTTCCCAATATCCTATTTTGGGATTTCTTCACCTGGTACCTGGAACTGTGCCTGGAATTTGTATCCCCTGAGGTTACAGTTGACTTGTGTTTGCTGAAAACCAAGTGGTAAAACTTGGAAGTGAGCATGTTGTTCTGATTTGTTTATGGTTAATGCAGTAGGACTTTGCCTGGAAAGACTTAAGCTTGAAAGAAGTTACTGAAATTTAAAAATAAGTGGGGATGTTGTTTCAGCATTGCATCCGCTTTTTGCTTTGTGTTGCATATAGCAGGGTGAGGGTTTTTCTGAAAATATTGTAGAAAAAGCTGTTTTGGTGAGCTTCTGTATGTGTCTGTATCTCTATCAAAATATACAGCTGAGCAAAGCTAAATGAGCTTGGTTGGTCCCACGTGCTCTGCTTGCTGTGCTCGGTGCTGGTCTGCAGGGTGGGTACTGAGAAAGCAAGGACGAGGATGTCTGTGTTGTCTCAAAAGACCTGAGAAGGGCTTGTTGGCTTGTGTTATTGAGGATGAGCAAAACAAACTTCAAAAATACATGAGGGGGTACACAGAGGAAGAAAAACTTGAGAAGGAGAGGTGTGTAGTGCCTTACGTACCTCCTGGTTCAAAGCAAGGCCTGTGTGAGATGCTTTTTAGAGGTAACCCTGACGGACGTGGATGGATCAATGGTGCAGTAGTGTAGCCTGTACTCGATGGTGCTCCACTGATGTGACACAGGCTCCTCTGGGGCTGATAACACAGCTGTGACTTACTGTGGCATGTGCGACCCTGCAGTGTGATCATTGCTACGCAGCACGTGGACAGGATCTCGGGTATTGTGTCATGCTCTCCAGCTGGGGTGTCTGCTTGGAAGCAGTAGGAAGATGCAGCGATGCCTGATATCCAGTGGGTGCAATGCTGGGGTCCTCTCGCTTTTAAGAAACACGGTGTTTAATTTACTAGCCTGCGTGAGGACTCCTGCCAGGGCTCCAACTGTTGCATAATGTTACACAGGAGGAATCACTGGCAGATTTCAAGCTGGCTATCATTCCAGATCACTCCCACACAAAGGAAATTGTAGCATATATGTAACTCTGAGGCTTTTTGTACTGCTCTCAGCACAATCTAAAATTAAACCTACAACTAGGAAACCAGAAAGAGTTTGCCTGCTCACGCTGTAGTAGCTTCTCTCTGCTTGTAGTAGCCTCACCTGCAGGGTCTTGCACATGGAAGAGAATCCAAACAGCGACAGGTAAGAATGAAAGCCTCAAAAGAAGTAACACCTTAGTTGTTTTTTAAAACTCTAAGCATTAAAATTGTGAGTATTTTATACAAGATGAAAGAATCCTCTTTTGGCTCAAACTGGTTTTCCTGTTCTGTGGAATTTGAGAGTCCCAGAAAAAGCCAGACCCTTAATACTCAGACATCACAGGGGGAAATAAGATTTCCCCCTCATTTCCATGCATGCCTGTTCTGTACCCATTTTCCTGTCAGTCTGATTCATAATGTTCAAAAACATTCACTGCATTTTTCCTTCTTCCCCACAGCAACAGCCCGAGTCTGAAACTGTTCATCTGTTCATCCCAGCCTTGGCAGTTGGAGCTATTATTGGCAAGCAGGGACAGCACATCAAACAACTTTCTCGTTTTGCAGGCGCATCTATTAAGGTATTATTACACCAGCTATAACTTTCTGCCTGTTCTACGTGACACTTTCAGCAAGTTTGCACAAGCCGTGCTTTCGTGAACATCCTCCCCCACTCCATGCTTAGAATATGATGTGATAAATGGTACATTTGTTTATAAATCATCTTTTAATCTTCCTTGAGACAAGATAATTAGAAGCATGTTTTCAAACGTCTCCTGAGGTGTGAAATATAAGCTGCAAAGAAAACTACTTTGGTGGTCTTAGAAACAGACTTGTGCCTTAATGATGCAGTGCTTAAAGGCTTTCTCCTTGCTTTAGGTAAAGTGAAAATTGGTGGGGTAAATTCCCCTTCTAAACACTGCAGCACAGTTGAAGTTTCCTGCTCTTGTGGCTGCCCTTGCTCTGTTCCAGATGGATTGGTCTGGGCTGTCAAGCTCAAATGGCTCCATGCTGAATTGTTCATGTTGTAGCTTCACCCACGTGCTGCTCCAAGCTCCTGGGGCCAGTCAGTTCTTAAACAGCACATTTATCTTTTTATCAGGTTTAACATCCAGCTGTTTGTGTATTGACCACCTCAGTAGCTAAGAAACAAGATGGTTTGAAGAGGCTGATCTCTAATAGAACCTTGAGTTTTAGTCAATTTGGTGAAATCTTTCTTGGCTGTGTACAGAGGTTAGTACCAGTTACAGTTGTAGGAAGGCCTTGGCTTTTGGCCACTAACGCCCTGGTAACGACAAGTATCTTCTCTAGATGCTTGAGCATTTTTTCCTTACAAATAATATTTTCTGCTGTTTTATGCTGTGCTGTAAACATAATGTTTTGGCCTAAATCTAAAAAAAAAAAAAAAAAGTTTAAAGAACAGTGCATTTAAAGTACAGTGTGTAGCTTCCGTATGCTGTTAGATGGACAGTTTACTGCATAGATAAAACAAATGTTCTCTTCTCGGCCTTCTTTATTTTTGTTTCAGAGGAGTGATGTGTTTAGTGAGTGCTATGGCAGGGATCTGCCAAAAGTCTGGGGCACAGGGCAGGAGCTGGCTGTGCTGAGCTGAGCTTGGTGGAGCTGATCTTGGCTTACAAGGTGTTCATCTAAGTATGCAGAGCAAAATAATCGGGGAACCCTGATTAATGAGTCTTGTGTGTGGTTTGCCTAGTGCTGATCCATTTACTGGCCAGCCAACCAATGACACACTGCCCAACTCCATCCTTTTTTGAGCAGAATGTTAAATAGTTATACTACCCAGATAGTTTATATTAATTGAGCACCAATAACCATATTTTAGGGGAAAAATGAAACAGAAGAAAGTGAGAGGTGCCAATATTTCTTTATCAGATCTGTCTTGAATGGGGCTGTGATTACATGTATTTCCTCTTCCCCTCTCCATTCCTGCAGCTTGTATCTAAAGTTTAAGTAGTGTATGGAAGGTAATGCTAGGTGGAAAGAAATGTGAAACAACCAGGACCTCCAAGAACCCGTCCAAACTAGTTCTTCAGTAGGTCCTTGGAAGAGAGTTTAGTGGAAAGGGAGTTTCCAGTGTTTCTCATGCATCTGGCTAACAGTGGCCTCAGGCTTCCTCTACTGGCTGGCACCCCTCTACCCCATGCATTTAACGTTTCTCTATTAATTTAAATTCAGATAAAAAAGTTTTCCCAAGCTCTGGTCTTTTGTTCCTTCAGTAGGAATAACGACAAGACTTTTTTGTGAAAATAAGATTAAATCTTAACAAAAGTATACAGATAACAGGGTATGCTTGCAATATTGGGAAGCTGCATGTGTACTTACCCATTAAAATAATGCAACTTCACCTGTAATCTGGCAGAACAGTGTGGAGCATTGGGCTTGCTTCTGAAAGTATTAAATATGGCAACTGGTAAATTATTCAAAACTTCTAAACTTCCCTCATGTTGACCACCTGCCTTCTGTCATAACTTTGGAGCGAAATAATAAATTCTGAATCAAGGAATCTGTGCTTTTAGCTGAGAGTTGGAGGAAGTGCTGCCTGAGTAACTTCTAACTTGCCAAACTGCAGTAACCATACTTTGTGGAGGAAGTAAGTCTGTGCATAATGCTTGTTTTTAGTTGTGCTGCAGCTTGTTACAGCTCAAAGTGTTTTACAACCTCCTGCTGCATCTTCTCTGTGCTCATGCTGAGTTGTGTAGACCTGGTGAAACTCATCACTCATGATGCAAGACTGAACTGCAGCTGCACTGGGGTTCTGTACAAGGCTGCAGTGCTCAGGCTGTCACCTCAGAGGTGCACGTGGCTCTTGCTGAGCTCAGGTTGTGTCCCAGTGCTGAGGTCACTGCTTGGCAATGCAGGCTCAGTGTGAGACTCCAGCAGACTCTATTATTCAGCAAAAGAGACAGGCAGAGATTTGAGTTTCTCTTGCCCATCCTGTGCTACACTGCTGGGACCTGGATGATTGTCATCTCCTTGGTTATAAATTCCTTCCAGAGCAGCCCTTCCTGATGAAAGCAGAACCTTATGGGGTTGGAGTGCATATAGTTGTCAGCTTGTGGCTTGGCTTATAGAAGATTGGTTGTTTTCTGGTTAGGAATGTTAAGTTCTTTATTCTCAGAAGTTAAATTCACCATTTGTACGCTATTTGTATGCTATTTGTATGTATATAACTACTTTTTCCAAGGGCAGACAGACAAAATTAACACAGAATTCTCTTAGGTTACCCCTTCAGGCATTGAAATGTTTCTTTTTGCAGCCCTCAGCCATGGTTTACTTCAGCTTCTGAGAACCAGAGTATTCTAGGATAAAATCAAAGCAAGATATGTCCCAGAACATTTAGACACAGATAAGATGTAATGAAGGCTTGATGCAAAATATTTTTCCTAAAATTTTAATGAAGGTGCTGGTGTTCTCTGAGAAAACTAGAGGTGACTGAGAGGCAGAACTGTCCACTTTACATGAATGACAATTGTCAGGCTGCTCTGTTCAGTCAGCTGCCTCTAAACGTGCCCTGAAATGTTGCTCCTCTAAAATCCTTTTTCCAAGGAATGAATGGATTTAGTCTGTGCTTGTTCTTACCACAACGTCATGTCAGTTAAATGTACTGCTGTAAAATTAATGTGTATTTTTAGATATATCCAATTGGAATTCATAAATAATGTAAAATAGATATGCAAACCAGATAACTAGTACGTAATGCCTTCTCCATCTTAGGGTACAATATGAATAATGTTATTAACTTTCCTTAGCAAAATTCTTTAGTGAAAATGATGCCTGGTGACTGGTAATTTGTCTGAAATAAACTACAGCTGTTAAATATGAATAACATCCCTATGCCAACAGCTGAGATGAAATTCTGTAGTGTTTAATATATTGCTCATTCAACAGCAGCGATGTAATACTACATGCAACAATGGAAATGTCAGTTGTGATAAACAAAAGATTCATTCGGAATGTCAGAGGCTAGTTTGAATTATTCAATGCCACTGGAGTCCGAGAACAACACCCACAGAAATCTTACTGTTGTGGTGACATGAACTGCTAAAGACCCTACAGGCATCTCTGTCTCAGCTCTGGTGGAGCTTAATTTTTATTTGGGTCACACATTGTCCAGTATAGAGGAATGTTTTGGATCTGATTAGTTACAACAGTAAAGTGATCTTCTGTTCTCAGGAGAATGGATGCAAGCTTTTGCTAATGAGCAAAACCTGATAGAAAGACTATTCAAGCTTGTGGGTCCAGATGAGAATCTCAGTTTATTAACCAGATCTGTCTTTTTGAAGGCTACATGTCTTACATCACTCATAGCCACATGAAAATGCCGTGTGGGATTCTGCCATGTGTGGATGAGTAGCTGTGCCTTTAATTTTCAGAAGTAAATTTGCTCACAGTGGTTTAGCCAGTTTCTCCATATTTCATTACAGCTAATTAATGTACTTTAAAGAGAACAAACCTGTCATGACTGAAGTGTGATGCTGCTGTAACGAATAACTTTTCACTCCTGAACAGAATGTGAGACTGAAATGGGGAGGAGGTGGCTTTAAACGATTCCTTCAAAAGACAGCTACCAATAGCTATGTTTATCCATTCCAGATTGCCCCTGCTGAAGGACCTGATGCTAAGCTAAGAATGGTTATCATCACTGGACCTCCAGAAGCTCAGTTCAAGGTACAACATAGAAAACTTGTCAGTATGTAGTGGCCTTTGGATCCTAAGAGGCAATAGTGAAAACAAAACTCTTGGTTCCAAGCACGCCTTATTCAGAATTTTAGCAAACACTTGGGTTTTGCTTTCCTTTTGCTGAAAGGTGTCTCATAGGAATATGAGTAATACAGTACTATTAGAGGCCACATTCTGGTCACCTGAAAACTCATGGGTGTTTCATGTAAGTAGGATTGAAGTCTAGCTTCAAAATACGGCCGTATTACATTCCTAAATTGTGCTATCTACAAGCACCTTTGACTTGAACCTTTTAATTTGTCTTGGTATGTGCAACAGTTTGGTGTGCTTAATTGAAATAACAAAGCTGACAAGATGAAATTGAGTCTTCCCAGGTTGCTGTTTTGTGCCAAATGGAAAATGCTTTTTAGGTAGCCCTACAGATAAATGTAAGATTTCTAATTGTATTTCCATTACAACTACAAGGAGATACTCAACCTGATTATTCTGTCTGTGTCCAAATTAGGTTCCAGAGTGGCCTTCTGCCTTAAATGTCAATGGATAAATCCAGTTACCCCAAAAGGAGTTGACTGTGCTAGGAGTGATGCAGGCAGCTCAGTGCAGCAGCCTGGCATCATCACAGATGTGGCCTGGAGCCTGTAGAAACTCACTTGAGAGTTTTTATCCTGGCATCGTTTTCCTGCCTGTTCTCAGTTTTGACTTTGTATTTTTGCTTCAGGGCATCTTGCAAGAAGGAGGTGAACAAACTTCAGGGATATCAGTTTCATTAATGCCTTTAGGATTTTTGGAAAATTATCAGGGCAGGTGTTTTGCAGTGGTAAAAACAAACTTAGATGCATTTGGGATTGTTGCTTACTTACCATATGCATTTGAGATGCCATTGAAGGCAAAGCACGACTTGGAAGCTCTGTCTCCTTGAAATTTTCTGTGTGCATGTGGGCTTGGCCACATGGGACATTTTGCATATTGGGTGCTCTTATGGTCTGAGGTCAGCACAAGGTCAGGTACTGGCTGCCCTTTCTTTCCATCAGATATCAGCGGATGTACCCCCAAGAAGTAGCATGCCAAAGGAAATTTGGGCACCCCTTCATGTAGGCAAAGGCTTGTCCTGAGGTTTTTTCCCCAAGATAAACTGGGAATCACACAGAGTTCTTCCAGCAGCTCTTCTCTCCAACCTGATTCATGCAAGGAGAAAAGTGTCCCTTTTCTGCACCCCATACCCAGGTTAAAACCACATCCATCAGTCACTGCTTTACACTTGAGCTCTGCTTGCAAAAGAGCATCAGTGCAGTAGCACAGTCAGTGCTGGTCTTATGAAGGAAAGGGTTTATCCCTTGGGGCTTTATTCAGCCCCAGACCCTGTATCCTTTAGCTGCTCTTTGAGCAATGCCCTCTTGACTGGGATGGGCAGAGGCAGAGCTCAGTCCTTCCTTTCATCACTGCAGTCAACCTGAAGCTGGCCTGACGGCCAGATCCACACTTCATTAGTGCTCTCCTTAAACTCTGATTAAGAAGGGTCTCCTCTCTTGGGACAGTGGTTTTGGGGGCACCAAGAAAGTAAGCTGGTGCTCAGCAGTTTGAAGAGGGAATAGCTGCTGCTCAGATGCTCAGCTCTTGGAGAGACAGTGTTATCCCAAGGCCTGTGACTTCGGCATCCTTTCCTTACTCCATTGTGCTCTGCTGTCTGATTCATGTCCCTGGTGGTAGCTGCAGTGACTGCATCCTTTTCTTCCTCAGCTGCTGCAGCCTGAGGATGTGGCAGTGTGCAGGGCTAGTTGTTAGCAAGGCCATGGGAAGGGAACATGCCACTGTTCAGAGCCTCTGCTGCAGTGCTCCCTAGAGTTCAGGCATCTCTGTGACACCACTGTTCATGCACGGCTGTGCTGCCTTGGATGTGGGACAGATTAAAGCGAAGTGGAATCTAGTGTAGCCACCATTTTACTATGCAGGGGCTTGCAGCCCAGTTAGGTTGTTTCCTGTCTTAAAGATCTTTTCAAGAACTGAAAGACTGGAGATGTTGGAAGACCATCTACAATCTTTTTTTAAAGAAGTCCACACCCCATCTTTCTTCATAATTTGGCAGTAATGTATGTTCTTTTGAAGCATCTGAGAGCCAAACAGTAGATTGGGTTACCATTTCTCACAAATTCACTGATAAATGGCTGTGAATAAGGAAATAAATGTGGTTTAAAATCAGCAAATTTACAACCTTACTCTCGGTGGACATTCTTCTTGCTATCTGGTACTTGTGTTTCCCAGAAAAAGGAACTGTGTGCTGGTTGGAATAATATTGTTCCCATGGTACTATTTAGATCTGGGCAGTTTGATTCTTTGGAAATTTGAGCAAGCGCAAATTTATTTATTTTTAAACAATATGTTGTAATGGATTGTAAAAGCAAGCTCTTAGCTCCAATTGGAATCCTTATCCCGTGACTTGTTGGGGATATTGTGGCTTTATTAGTTTAGCATCCTTAAAAGAATGGGTTTCTGAATCAATTAGTTGCATTTTGTGCTTCTGGGTATAATAAAATTCTGCCTGACAGTTCTTCTCTCCATCACTCTTTACCTCTACAGAATTGTGATAGTTTCTTTTAAAAGTAATATTTCTACTGAAAAGCAAAATAGTAATGATCTCTGTTAAATTGCTGTGTGGTTCCCTGGTTTGTCAAGCAATCTTTAATGTTGGACACTGGTACTTCCTAGTTTGGTACAAAGACTTCTTTTAGAACAATAGTGTATTTAGTAGAGAAAACACTTTGTCAGGATTCTGTCCTAAGAATTCTCCTTTCTGTGGAATTTCTTGATGTTAACTAGATTCCAAGAAGAACATTCTTTAACTGAAAGCTATTTCGCAGGCTCAAGGGAGAATCTATGGAAAACTTAAAGAAGAAAATTTCTTTGGACCTAAGGAAGAAGTGAAACTTGAGGCTCATATAAAAGTGCCATCCTATGCTGCTGGTAGAGTTATTGGTAAAGGAGGCAAAACAGTAAGTAGCTGAAATAAAACCCTTAGTGTTGCTCAGTTATGTTTCATATTCAGTGTGTTCATACACATAAAACTTAAACTTTTAGCTAAACTAATTCTTTGATGTTACATTAAAGCAGGAGCTATTTTCTTAGCTATACTTGTAACATTTTCCTTTCTTTTTCTCTGAAGTTGAAGCCAATCTAAGAATGATTTATTTCATTTCTAAATCAGAGGTAGGAATTAAAGACGTGTTCAGACCTCAATATTACAAAAAAAAGTGTAGCTATCTTTGTTTCAATTAAATTGATGGCATTTCTTAGGCTCAGTTTGTTGCATAAAATAACATCACTGAGATTTTTCAGTACTCAAAAGGTGCTGGTGCTCTGCTGGTGCTCAGGTATTTTCATATGGTGTTAAGTCAGGAGCTTGATGATATTTTCAGAGGTGGTTCAGGCTTGGGTGTGCATCCTGAGTGCACGGGTCAAGTGTCAGGAGCAATGTGGCCTCTTCCATTACTTGCAGTGGCAAGAGGTTTTAGGACAAACATGTCTGAGAAGCTGTTCATCTAAAATTTTAATTACACACTGATAAGCATTTCTAAAATAAAAATTAGTTTTAATGAGACAAAGACTCCAATGTTACCCGTACTTAACACTATGGAAGCCTGATAAGCTGCTGAAAATAATTTGAACAAACAGAACTTCTCAACCATTTAGTCTGAAGTTCTCTATCTTGTGTAGGTTTTTGAAGGAAAAGTGTATAAATACTCTAGCATTTTTATTCCCTACATTATATGAATTTTCTGACCTTACACTTTTAAATTCAACTGTAAATACTGTGGCATCTATTTGCTTTTTTAAAGTTGTGTATTTAGCACCTTCTGTGTGTTGTATTTGGTCTTTAAAACACTTCTACAAACCCAGAGGACTTGGTGCTAATTTATGTGAAGAAACACAACAGGCTCATCTTGCAGAGTGCACACTGCTGCATAGAGATGCTTTCTGTTAGTGAGGGGTTTTAAAAAACGCAGCTTAGAGGATGATGTTTCAATGGTCGATATCTTTGAGGCTTGGTGGTTGCACAACATTCGTTAGTTTAAGTTTTCTGACCTCTACTATCTGTTTATAGGTAAATGAGCTTCAAAACTTGACAAGTGCAGAAGTTGTAGTCCCTCGTGACCAGACACCTGATGAAAATGATCAGGTGGTTGTGAAAATAACTGGTCACTTCTATGCATGCCAGGTAGGAGGACTGCAATGATTTTCTGTATTGCTTTGATATTTCCGTGGTCTTTCTTTTGTAGCCATGTGCAGCAGCCAAGGGATGGAAGACTTGTGCTCAGGACACAGAAAAAGCACTGCTTGCCAACCTCCTCTGGTTTTCTTGCTGCAATAAACTTCCCCCACGCCTGTGAGAGAGATTTATAACAATACTGCATGTTTACATATGCAAAACAGTCTCCTTAAATTCTTCTGTCAATTTATGCAGGCTCTGGCACTGCAAAAACTTTGCTAAAAGCAAAAGAAAACCCAAATTGTGATTGGGCTGAAATGCAGAAGAAACAGACACAAGCCATACCATAGCATCTGGAAAGAATACAGCCAGATTTGTAATTCATCCACATTGCCCAATCTGTTGATTTAACATCATAAAGACAAGGACTACAAGATTCCTTGTGATATTTTGCTGCAGGTGACTTGTAGTTCAGAAAGGAGATGGGGGGTCTGGAAGTCCTGTAAGTCTGGACCTTCTGGTTACCCTAGTGTATAAAAAATTTGTACTCTCTTTTTTAAAACATTAGTATTTCCAGAGGAGTAAAATGAAGGCTGTAGCTTAAATAATCTCAACATTGCTAGCCATCTTCCTATTTTCATGCTTTCTAATTCCAGGTGGGAAAACTGACCATGCAAGTAGTTGTGGTAGGTGAAAAAGAGAAGAAAAATTAAAATTTAGGTTGGACACCATGATTAATCTTAAGTGTATTTCAATCAACAAGTAATCTTGTCAGTACTAGAACTGTAGTCATTCCAGATTTTCTTAATCCCAGTAGCATCTTTTGTTGGTTGTAAACAGCAGTCACTGCAGCACGGCATCATGATGGGTTGTTTCTTCTTCTTTTTGTCCTTCAGCTTGCTCAGAGAAAAATTCAGGAAATACTGGCTCAGGTAAGAAGGCAGCAGCAACAGCAAAAAACATTGCAAAGCGGACAGCCTCAGCCAAGACGAAAATAAAGGTTTAGGAAATGGCCCATCAGAGACAGATGCCAGACCAAAGACAGACTGTGTGACAGAGAGACAGGTGGTGAGCACCTGTTGAAGTTTTATGCAGAAGATCCACCAAGCCAATCACCTGTTCGAGGACCAGGCAACCGTTGAACGCTGTCTCTGAGAATGTATTCTTTAGGCTCTCTCAAACTTTTGAAACCCAGCTTTAAAATAAGGACCCCTTCACTTCCCTTTTGTTCTATTCTCACAATTTAACATAAACTCGTTAGTCTTTTTTATTGTTCTTATTATTCCCCAACAACTTTAGAACTTGGTTTAATGAAGCTTTCTCTTCTGAGTTCACTGGTTAAAAAAAAAAAAAGAAAAGAAAAAACCAACAAAAAAAAAAGAAAAGGCATTGCTCTTATAGGTCCAGTTGTAAAAGAATAAACACATTTGGAGGGTGGGATTGCGGGTGGGCTAGGGTTAGAGCAAGGGTATCGACAAGAGTTTAAGTGTTAGTCCCAATGTTAAAACAAGTGGCATTTTTTAAAAAGAATTTGGTTGCATTTTTACATAACACTGCCATGAATAACCTAAGGGAAGTGTTGAATGGTGTTGGCCAGGGCATAAAAAGATAAATATGCATTTTACTAAACTACCTCAGGCATTTAGTACCTCAATGAGAAATTGTTCCTTTTTTGCTTTTTTTTTTTGGTATTTTGTATACTTTATAAAGCTAATAGTTCTTGAGCATTTTATTTTTTTAAAAAAAATTAAAATTTGATCAGCCACCAGCCAGGAGTACTACAGACTTATCGGGGAAAAATATAGTAGAGCACTTCTAGCTGCTGGCTGATGGGAGTAAGGTGGGTAAAAAAAACACAGCCTCAGATTTCCTGAGGGCTTCAACACCATCATTTGTTTAAAAAAAAAAATTCAATGAATGTTCAAAAGATAGTGAATGATGCCAACATTCTGATAGCAGCAATGCCGTTTAGTTTTCTTTTAAGATGGGATGAAAAAGTTTGTGACGGTACTTTTTTGGGAACAGGACAAGGAAGTGATGGCAAGAGGCTGGGGTTGGGGGAAAAAATTTAGAAGGCTGCAAGAGGCTGAATTTTTTTTTTTGTGCTACTTGATTGAATGCATGAACCCTTTGTGCCTTTGACCATCACTACCTAATAATGCTACATTTAACCATTTGCAGCCCATTTGGACTTTGCCATTTTGTTCAAAGAGCAAGCTTCATCTTCAGTTTGATAGAACACTTGATCTGCTGGAGCATTTTTGAGGCCAGGAGGGTCTCTGCTGTCTGCAGATCACATCATACTGCTTTCAGTTACCACGATGGGGGAAGGTCAAACAGTGTTTGATCACATTGAAAGATAATGAAAGGCTAAGTTTACATATCCAGCCGCTGTTATGGGCCACACTAAGCCACTTTGAAGGTTTTGAAAATGATTACCAGAAAAAAAACAAACAAAACAACAACCTCTCTAGCCTGGCTTATAATAGATGCAGCAGGATTTATGCACGTTCTGCAACCAACCATTAGAGGAGAACAAAAAAATGTCAAAAGGCAGGGATAACAGGAAAGTTACCAAATTTTTTAATTTCCAAATGTAATTTGAATGATGATTGTGGTAATAGTGACACATTCAAGTTTCTACAATAAACTTCAGTCTACCTCAGTTTAAGAAAAAAAAAAATGTGGCAACACATGGTGCATAAAGACTGCTGTGTGTGTGTGTGCGCGTGCGCGCCTGTGTGTGTGTGGTCGACAGAGCCATGCTATTACCTCTGAACCTTTTTTTGTGATGTTTTTTGTGCATGAGATGATCAGAATCACCATGCTGCACTGATTTGAGGGGCACAGCGAGCAAAAACATTTGTTTCATCATTTTGTTATCTACCTCTTAGGTTCATGTTGAAATAGAGGCATTACTACATAGACTAGATAATTTTCCCAAAGATCATTGTTGTACAGATTAGCTAATTTTGAAAATGGTCTGAAGTGTTTTTCCTGCATCTCTTCTTTACTAATTGGTTTAAAAACCACAAACTTATGTTGTAGTTTTAGCAAAGAAAAATGAGTTTCTTTTCCTTTTTTGACAGTGACCTTCATCTAGCCTTTAGGATAATTTTTTTTCTTACAATGAATTTAAAATTACTGAGGTATGGAAAGTACATAGCATTTAATTTTTGTTGAGGCTTAAGTCAGTCGGATGTTCCTTTCTTAACATTTGAGAAGGATTTGACTTCATTATTTTCCATTAAAAATTACTTTACAGATAGGCGCTGCATTTACATCTGCTGATTTAAATACTGTCATCTCTCTTAAATTTCTAGACTTAATATGGTATCTCATGTTTTTCTTTTCAATTGAGACTTGGTAATTTGGAGTATTTGGGAATAGCTAGAAAGTAAATACTGTAAATGATTTCAATATCCAGAAAGTATGGATCATTTTTCATCTGTAATGTGCCCCCCAATGCAGCTCTACTTGCCAGATGCCTCTGAATGGAATAAAGAGTTTAACTCCTATCATCAGATAAAGTTGTGTGGTGTTTTCTTAAATTAATGAGGCATAGGGACAGATTGTCCCGGGTATTTGCGGTGCTTTGATGGAGTTGGTTTTCTGTCTCTACTGGATAAAGATGAGCAGTAACCTACAGGAATTCCCTAGCTGCTAGGACAGCCAGGATTCAGTGTTCGCACTTCCCAAAACAAGCAGTGACTTCTGTGGCTTGTAATTCATCTTCTCCCTCCCATCTAACAGTGCTGTAGTCTGCAGGACAACCTATGGTTCATGGTTTGCCTTGCACCATTCACTTGGGCTCACTGGCTGTGGAAGGAGTGTGGACTCAACAGTCCTGACTGTCAGGGCAAACATGAAGATCAGAAATGCAGTAAANTTTTTTTTTTTTTTTTTTTTTGAGGAGGGAGGGAGAGGAGAGGCAGACCACCACTGTGGTGGTCCTGGAGTGATGAAGCTTTGTCATCAATGTGGCCCTAGAAGCTTGGACAGGCAGAACCAGTCACACTGGCAAACACCAACACACCAGTTGCCAGTGAGGTGGAATCACCTCTCCATTTAGATCCTTGTTAACATTATTTGGAGTAGAAATGAGACCAGATGTTTAACTGAAAGCTTACACGTGAGAGGAGGAGTTGGGGAATGAAGGAGCATCTTGAATTACACAATTCTGTACCTTTTCAAAGAGGACTGGGAAGCCCAACTTGTTTTCCAAACTCGTCCACCTTCCTACTTCACAGCTCATTTCCTGGGACCAACCAGCAGAAAGAGGGAACTGAAATGACATCCGTAGAAGGTACTGCACAGAGTATCACATTTCACAGGGCACCCTAAGCTCATTTCCCCATGTCAATATCGAGCTTTCTTCTCAGAACCAGCAGTCTGTCATTTGAGCAACTTAGAGTCAAGCCTTGCTCTCTACTGCTGGTGCATTTGTGATAGCTCAACCCCTGACTGTTTTAAGCATTTGCTTAATCACGACATTTTTATTTGCTTCTAACCTTCCCAAGCTTTTATTCTTAAGCTGCAATTTCCAAGGCATGCGCTCTTTGTATCAGTTTCCATTAAACGGAGCATGTGTGCTGTGCAAGACAGCCTGGGCTTGATATGGCACTAGGATGCAGAATTCTTAAACAAACATGAAAAACTGTTGAGAAAGCACTCAAGCTGGGCTCTTAACAGAAGTGTTAGCTCAAGTGATGGACACAAACACTGCTTGAAAATGAAGTTACTCAGATGCAGTGCAGGAAATCAGAGAAATGATGACACAAGTTTCACTTAGTGGTTTCTGCATTTCATCAAGGGATCCTTCACAGAGCCAAACCTACATCTACCTGTCCAGAAGGATTGAATGCTGAATCTACAGGCTCATTGCACAAGCTGTTGGGTATTTCTGTTTTACTCAGTAATCACCTGATCTATCCAACTGAAATAATTCCCAAATATTTTCTTTCCAAAAGGGCTTTAGTGTTGCACAGTACTCATCCAGACTGTCTGGGTTAATTCCTACATCCCAGCCTGTAGGACTACCGGGCCATAGTCTCACCAAGGCTGGCAGGTAACGCGGGGGGGGCATGGCAGTAGCTCAGCAGAGATCAGAAATGCCTCTTTGAAATGGATGAGGACCAAGTTCTCCCCCTAGGCTGGCAGTTCTGATTGTTTAACAGCAACCAGTGAATGTTCATAGAACTCCTTTTCACAATATGCTTTGGCAGTTAAGTCAGCTATATTTGTTTATTTTATTGGGTTTTGTCTCCTCTGTTATTTTCATGTTTTTGTCTTGTCCTACCGACTAGTAGCCCTTTTCACCTCTAAGAATCCTAGCCTGTTCATACAGCTGTTCCCTCCCTTACTGCTCTTTTCTGGGTGTTCCTTCAGACAGGATACTGTATGTGGTTCTGGTTACTCAATGTGGGTTCATATAATGGTGTAATGTTTGCTGAACCTACCTCTACTCATCACATGTTACTTATGCACAGCAGCAGTAAAAGGCAAATGTTTCAGGGAATGAGTCAAAGTTACTCCTACACATCCCTCCTAGGAGGAAATGCCTGATTTAGAACCCATCAGGCTCGAAGACAGCCAAGGTTATCTTTCTCCCATGTGACTACTTTCAAGAAATATAATGAAGCATTTTGAAAACCTTTCTCTGCAGTTGTATTTCCCAACAAAGTATTTGTTTTGTGGGCAAAGATGTTTTATCTGCATGGTTTAACTACACTTAAAAAATACCCTTTGCTTAACTGCAGAACTATCTGCTGCCTTGTATCAAAGAGCAGGTGAACTTTGAGGCAGTCATTCAGTAAAAAACAGATGTTAGACACAGCAAGAAAACATGATGTGAAATAGAGGGAGAAGTGGGTTCTGGATTTTTTTTTTTTAAACATACACACTTCCTCCTGAACAACACAGCTACAGGCACAAAAGCCAGGCTCACTTTGAGCATTACAAACAGAAGCTGCTGTGCAGGGCAGAGATGCAGACAGGGCTTGCAGCAGTTTGTGGGGCTATGGAGAGAAAAAGGTGATTACCCTCAGGCTCTCCTGTTTCTGCTTTCTGATACATGGCAGAGCCAACTCCTCCAGGAGGAAGAGATCCTAATCCAGTGATGAAACCCCTGTCCTGTAGTACAGAAAAGGAGCTTGTCTTATACAGCCAAGTTGGTTACCACCTTGAAGTTCTGTAACTGGTTATCAGCCCATGCATCAGTCATGCTAAGAACACACTGACCAGTGACCTCTCAAAGTGCTGAACAGTCCCTTAGCAGCAAGTAATGCTCAGCGACCAAGGGCTTCCTTGAACTTTTTTCCTGCTTCAAGGAGTTGAAGGTTTCACTGCCATAGTGTGTTGTCTCAGTATCCCTTTTCAGAAAATAGCAGAGAGAAAAGCTAGAAGAAGAGTCAACTGCACATGCAGGATGAGCTGAATCCTTTCACACGAAAACAAGTAATTGAAGCACTTCAGTTTGGGGATTTTTTTATTATTATTAAAACCAGGTTTGCCTTGGCTGGAAAACTGAGTTACTGCTCTGATAACTCAAAGCACATTTATTTGTCACTGTTGCTCTTGGCTTTTATGTTCTCAGTAACACCAGTCTGTTTTCTGCCCCCTCTTCAGACCATGACTTGCTTTATTGTGACCAGAAGCAAATGGCTTAACACAAGAAGCATCATCTCAACTGTACTATTTCACAGTTTTCCCTTGCAGCACTCCAGTCTGTTTTGCACTGCCACTACAGGGTGTCTTTCAAAGATATTAGAAAAACAATTACTCTAGAGGCTGAGCATGGTTCCAGCTTAAGCAGCTGTCTTTGCCTGGCTCTTCTCACCACAAACTTCACTAAGACAGTGGCTCCCATGGGAAGCTCTGATAGGATTCCTTCTTTGACATTTCATGCCTGGACTCTTATCTTAAGGGCTTTTTCCAATCTTAGTAATTCTGTGATTCTGCTCACCTTAGCTTGTTCAGAACTCTACCTAGGCACATCAAATAAAAACACTGTTTTGAACTGATCAACTGTACTGACTACTCAGTTCTCAAGACTGTATGAGTCAGGCACACTCATTCTCTTTCCATGCAGAAGCTGCTTTAAGTTCTTGTCTCAAGATGATCACTGTTAGGAGTCAGTCCAACTATAAAGTCTTTTGGCAGGGACTGTGGAGTCATCTGTGCTAACTGGTCATCGTAGGGACCAAGAGTCCACAGCTTCTCCAATTCATAAACTTCTCGTGTCTCTGGCAGCATGAAATGCACCACTATGGTACCTGCACAGAACAGAAATTCACAATGAATTAATGGGAACAGTAAAGCACTCCTACACCTTCAGCTCAGCAAAGAGTTCAAGCCTTCCACCCCCCTTCTGGCTAGCTACAACATATCAACTGATGAAGGTCCTGTCCTAAGCTGATGCTTCCAGTTCTCAAGCAGCATGAGGAATTGGTCAGTCCTTCAAAAAACTCCAAGACTACAGTAACAAGATATGAGACACAATACTTTAAAACAAGACATTATCACAAGACTCCAAGCCAAAGAAATTATTACTTCTACGGGACATAGAAGAAATACAAGAGGAATTTTACTTGAAAGAGTCCCCCGAGGTGACAGATGGATTTTCAGCTTTCTTGTATTGTCAACATTCTGCTAAAGCCAAGTAATTTTTCCTAGGTGCATTGCTCACACTTCTCAGGTGGTTTTTAGAGTGAAATAAGTTCAAACTTATTTATTTTATTAAGCTTTTCTGATTTCATTAATTCTGTGCAAACAACAGCAGAGATTGTTAATTCCAGTGTTTGTCCAACACACTTTTCTGCAGTTAAGCCCTTAAATTCCAATTGATTTTCAGTTATTACCATCAATAATTATTATAGTTAAGTAACCAAAGCTTAAGATCAGTGGTTGCAGTGCTCCTCACTCATCCAGAAGTGAAGTTTTCATCTTTTAGGTCAAAACACAAAGCCAAGGGGTGAGAGTTCTAAAAGCAGCAGTGAAGGAGAACTGCCTTTTGAATGCAGTCTTTTATATTTGTGTAGAGTTTCACACTTGTAGGATAAAGAACT
The DNA here is from genome assembly GCA_013400175.1 of Phainopepla nitens. Lineage (NCBI taxonomy): Eukaryota > Metazoa > Chordata > Aves > Passeriformes > Bombycillidae > Phainopepla > Phainopepla nitens. The sequence continues at coordinate 43,819 of VXBQ01003692.1, read as the reverse complement.
AAAATCAATTTCTTAGGACTGAGGTTTTACCCCCTGTAATGGAATGATCTGGACAGTGAAAAAGTCTGTTCACCAGTTCACTAGTAAGGCAGTGTACAATGAGCCCCCATTTACCCAAACACGGATTACAGAAACCTGAGGAAACTGACTGAAGTAGGTTTTTTTTCCCCCACTATTGTTACCTTCAATTTATTAGGATCTGGGATTTAATGGAGAATCATTTATTATCTCAGTGAGTTCAAGCAACAATTGGAATTCTCAAACAGCAGAGTACTGTGAACTTTCCACAGCAACCAGGGCTCATGATGAGATGCTTCTGTCAACAAAGAGCTCATGCAGAACTTTGTTTTTCTCAGATTCACAAATATTTACCAAAATCAATGCACAGCCAGTCATCTGTCTCTTTTCCTTCAATCTGAGTGTGAGGACCACCTTCCTCTTTGAGATGCTTGTACTGAGGAAAAAAGGAACGGCAGAAAATTAAGTCTTTTGCATTTATTTAAGAAGCACTCAAACTCAACCAGAGAAGCTTGACTTTGCTAAGTTGTTTTAAAGCTTAAATGGGTTAGATTACTTCATGCTGGTCCTGGGGTCTGCACAAAAGAAAAAGGCTAATATACACTTGCAGTACAGAAAAATATCTACATATTTCTCAAATCTGAAATCCCAATGCTCTGAATTCCCACACCGTTGTCCAAGAATTTTGTAGGTATCTTTTATCAAGATGAATACTAAATACAACTGCTTACACTAGGTCTTTCAGTTACCGGGTCCCTATAGCTGCTGCCACCACCAGGTTTTATTTCTGATACCTTTCACTGCTGGTTTAAGCTGGCAGGTTGAGGATGCAGAAAAGGACATGCTGAGCTTATTCTCCTGTCAGATGGAAGGCAGTTGGGTGAAAACAAGCTTCATCCCCTGCCATGAGGAAGGCACTCAAGCCAGCCTCCTGCCTCGAGAGCACACATCCAACACTCACTGCAGGCTGGGAGAAGCAGCACCAGCACAGCCTTCCACCTGGGAGGGGGCAGCTCAAAGCAGCAGCACTGCACCAGGTCAGTCAGGGCAAGTCCCCCAAGCAGCACGTGGTGGCTTTTGTAGATGCCAGCTCGAGAGGCTCAGCTCTCTCCAGGCAGTACATGCAGAACCCAAGCATCCACCAGAGCTGGAGAAATCTGACAGCTCAAGGCTCAAGTGTGGTCACTGTCACATCTGGCCATAAGCCACCTGTCCCTCTGCAAGGAGTGCAGATAGAAATGGCTCCAACAGTCCATTCTGCCATGGAAGACAGGACAAGACAACATGTACCAGCATGACTGGCTGGCAAGTGAGCCCCACTTCACTGGGAATGCAATTAGCACAAAATGCAGCTGTTCCTGGTTGCTCCACACAATGCTAGCTGCTGGGGAACGATGCTAGCTTGCAAACAAGCATGGAAAACTTTCAAAATGTTAACTCAGAACCAGTTCTACCTTCCTTTTTTTACGATGGCTTGTGAGGTATCTTCAAAAGACTCCAACAGTCTGCTCAAAATGCTGAAAAGCCCTGTGTGAACTGCCATCAGCCATCAGCAGGTGGCAAAGGCTGATCCCTGCCACAAGTTTCTAAGCCTTGTCTTTAAAGGCTGTGTAAGGTGAACAGATTACAATACAGCCAAATGTTAGCTTCTTCCTCTAACATGAAATCAGATGGGGATGTGGGCCTTTGCCCATCACAAGCTCCTGGAAGCAGGACAGGAAGATCTCATGCTACACCTGAGGACCTCTTTCTTGTACTGTGAGTAAATCATAAGGGTTAGGAATGGTACTAAAGCTTGCCAACTGCCTGGCAGCACTCTGGAGCACCTGCTCTGCTTTTCATCTTAAGCTTCAGCTACTTTTTACCTAGGAAACTTCCAAAGTGAGAGAAACTCAGCCACCCCCAACTAGATGACCAGGCTTCCCAGTTTCTCAGGATGCCCAGGAGGACACCATGTCTCCCAAGAGGCTCTGTGCTTGCAAAACTGCTGCTTTTACAACCACCAGAGGGTGCAGCCATGAAGCCCAGCCATGTTCTTGCAGGACAAGGTGGTACTCACTGACCTCTCCCGATCTGGGGGAAATGGAAAACTAAGACTAGGAAGTTATACAAGCAATAATATACACATTAAGTACATATTAAGCACTTTGAGGTTGCATACTCAAATCACATTAATGCAACGTCCAGCTTAAGGCAAAGTTTTGGTTTGTGAAGATGTGCCAGTTCCTGCAGAGAACACAAGAAACTCCCCTAAACTGCTCAGAAAAGCTAAACTATCTCTCCTGCTCTCCTTTCCCCCTCCCCTCCACGAATCTTTCAGCTGAAATCAATGGGACTGGAAGGAAGAAAGCAAAAGCAAGAGTGAAAGGAAAAACAGGGTCAGGAAGGGAAAGAAAGTGGGTGGTGAGAAGGCAAACTCCAGGCTGAGCACAGACATCTGACTGAGATGGGAGCTGTCCTGTTCCTCCCCCTGTGCTTTTTAACAGTTGCACGGCTCCTCTCAGGCAAGAGTTTCTCCCCCCTGAGTTTGGTCCTCATCTCTAAGCTGTGATTTTATTCTGACCTCCATCCCTGTATTGAAAAGTCTCTTTCTTCCAAAGCCAAACAGCAGAGGATTTCTGTGCAAGGATGGCTGCTGCTGCTTCTCCTCTCCTGTAGTACATGGACACCAGTTTGCTTAAAGCTCATGAGGGCACCCTGTGCCTCTTAAGAGGCCAGCTTCTTTCCCAGCCTTACCATATACCTGAGAAAGTGGAAATTTTAAGGATGAGGGTTAGAGAACAGTCAGATAAAGCCATTTTGAATGACTGGGAATAGCAATGGTGCTCACTGGACAAAAATAAAGGTAGACATAAGGTGGTCATCACCATCTTACATCATTCATGTTCTAGTCACCCAGCTGTGATGTCCTCAGTGTTCCACATACAGAGAGGTCTGTTTCTAAAACATAATACCTGCATTTTCTGTAGCACTGCTAAAGGAAAAACACCCACAGTTACTTCCTAGATGTATTCAGGACTATATGACATAATGTCATCAGTTTCATCTTACCTGGTACATCCCTACACATGCAATCCTGGGGAAATTCCTTCCACAACATTTAAAACCATTCCCAAAACTCAGAGAGAGCAGCAAGAGCTGTCTTACCATTTTCAGCATGTAATTTGCCATTGCGTGAAGATGCCGTGTTGAAAATCCGCTCACAATTATAAAATAATCACAGTACTTTATTTCTGGAGGTAGCTGGATGACACAGATGTCCTTAGCATTTTCTTGCCTCAGCAGCGCTACAACCAAGTCAATGTTGAACTTTGGAAGAACAGCATCTGGAGCACATGGAAAAAAATAGTACAGAAGCAAATTTGCTTTTTAATTGAAAAAAAAGGCCAAACATGCAGAGCCATAAAATAACAATTAAGTGAACTACAGCCTAAGCTAGTCACTCCCTGTGGAGTTTGGTTTGATACTGACAATGCAACCTGAACTGCAGATTTTTCAAAATCAACCCACCAAAGCTGAGAACTAAGCACTCTTCCACTAAACAACACTATCACTAGATGTAACAGTTATCTAAATTAAACTTTGGTTTTTGCTAACTTAAGTATTTCTTCTGGTTGCCATTTAAAAGCCAATAATATCATCACACTTGTCAATGTAGATGAATTACACCTAAGTACTCCAACAGACATTATTAAAACAACAGATAAAATTGAAAATATTTCAGAACAATGCTTTTCAACAATCTGTGATAATACATTGTGATGAAACTGTTCTATAACCTTAAGCAGAAGAAACCAGTATTTTGAAAATGGAGCTGATGTGATGCATAGTAAAGACATTTTTCTATCTGCAGGCTGAGTAAAAAGCCACTTTTTTTTCTTTTTCCCCAGCCTGATCTGGTGCAGAGCATTATGATATTGCAGACGAAGCTTTAGTCCTTCAACAGTTTAAGGAAGCCAGCTTACAAAACAGTAAATCAGCGAAACTATGGTCTGTTCACACCATGAAATCAGTTTATTTCTAATTTGTCCTAATTAGGTAGATGCAACTCGTATGCACACTTTAGGCATAATTTGAATCTGTCAGCAATGCAAGTCTGCCACTATAAAACCAACGTTAGCGCAGACTGAGGAGCAGCACAAAGCCAAGCTTTTTTTTTCCCAATACAAAGACAAAGCCAAACAAAAGAACAATAGCTACAATTATATGCATGAATGGGGATATGAAATTAGATCGGATCCCTGTAAATGTAAGGCTTTCAGCTCAGGGCATTCTTTCAGCTTTTTGCCGCGGTCACACATCTTGAAAATTAGCAGCGGCCAAGCTCCTCCAGACACAGCGGTTACAGAAGTCAAGTATCTGCCTGGCAGCCCCATGAGAAGCCTCCAGAGCCCGCCTGGAGAACGGCACCGGACGTCACCGGGCACCGACGGCCACGGGCAGACGCGGGCTGGAGGAGCTCCGCCGCCGAGCGGCTACAGCCACAGACCGGCGCCGCGCACGCAAGGCTCGGAGCCGCAAGGGGCCCCGGCGAAGGGCGCCGGCAGCGCCCGGCACGGCAAGCCCGGCGCCTCACACACGGACCGGCCCTCGGGCCCGCCACAGCGCCCCGACTCCTCACCGCCCACTGCCGGGGCCGTCACCCCGCCGGCCCGGCCGACCCCAGCGCGCTGGGCACGCCGAGGATCCCCCGCAGCTGCAGGCGCCATTCCAC